>NDFZ01005447.1:504692-682612 GCA_002192655.3 Mamestra configurata
ACCCTAATCTCTTCAAAATTAGAGTGAACAGGCTTCTTCTGGGTAAGCTCGCTCCATCGTCGACTTTGTCTCTGTCATCTATGACCTAGACTAGAGTCAAGAGCAAACCCATATTAAATAAAAAAAAAAAAAAAAAGACTGGGCCAGCTAGGGCCGGAGCCTGGAGAGAATTTGTTCGAAAGAGACACCGCGGCCCTGGAACGCAAAGGGCTTTAGAAGGAACACGGATGTGTTTTAGTCAGTAAGAATCTGACACGCCCTTCCACTCCACACAGAGCGGAAGAAGTCATTTGATGATTTTCCATACTTAAAAGGCATTGCTATTTTGGGTAAATGAACCTGAATGATAATGTTAATGCCTCGGTATTCCCGGGAACATTTTTCTAAATGTCAAGTATTGAATGAAGTTAAACTGTTTAAGATATCATGAGTACGCAAGTAAACACATCAATCTACTCATTTCCGGTATAAGCTGGACCCGCGCGGTGCTGTTTGCCATATTACTTGCTGGTCCTGGGATTCAGAAGGCGCATCAATGTTAAAGATAACGGTTACTAAATCCCGGGCCCACTATCTGTACCGATCACTGCTAATAACTAACTATAAGCGAGACACTTAAACTAATTATACCCACAAAGTAAAAAATAAACCTTCATAAAGTGACTTCAACCTAGGCTAAAGAAAGGAAAGTTTTTACTCACTCGTAGGTATTATTTTCATCAAGAAAATCCGATACCTCAAACAAGAACGAAAGTTTGAAAAACCGGAGAAATCACGTCATCCCGCGTCGCCCTACAAGGCATAAAGTTGGGCGTTGAGTCACTCGTCACGAATGAATCACAAAAACTTCACTCTTCATGAGGATCTGACTCAGAACCAGACAGTCTCGGAATACTAACACATTTTGAATTTAGACAGCTTACTAATAAAATAAATGAATTTGTGTAACGGGACTTGTGTGGCAGAATCTTAATTTGAAAAGGGAGATTTGAAATAAATGTATCGGATTTCTTTCCTAGTATAAGATTGGATCATTTGATTTGATGGTATTAATATTTGTATTGCTCATCGATGCAGTTATTTGTCGAAGCAAAGGCGCCTACCAAAGAATCCCACTTCATCCATGTATTAAAGGTAACATATGTTGTGACTAGAGTTGGTTCATTATCCTTGAAATGCAATAATTATAGTTTTGTGGTTCATTGCATGTTTTTGTACTACTTGTATTATCATCACAATCTTTAGTTCGACTTCGAACACTGCTGAACATAGATATAAATTTATCTCTTCTTCTGCCAATCCCCATATCTCCTCCTCCTCCATAGCCAGCCTCATTCAGAATCTATCCGCGATGACAGCTGTATTCCTGTTATACTTCAAAATATTTGCTATTGCCATAATTTTTCAATTAACTAGTACAAACCTATCACACGCAACACAATCTAGCTATACGTTTGTCATAATCCGCCCGACATATCCGTTGTTTTACAAGCAGTCGGCTATCTGCATGCTGCTCTGTGGCGGTTGACAAAGGTCAGCGCAGCACCGTCACGACTTGAACCCTAGTCGACAGAGTATGGGAACAGGACCCCGGCGACCATACCATTTGTCTGGTCATTATTAGCTTTTATAGGTGAGATGTTAATGCAGCTGTGGTTGGTGCTGTTGTGTAAAAGGTAATTGAAGAAAAACTGGAATGAAAACAATTTTTAAATATAGACATAGATAATTATAGATAGGAGATAATTTTTAACACATCCTGCAGTAGCAAATATAGACACGACTGGCGAGAAGTGACGAGGAGAGCCATTGGGGTGAGATTAGAAAAATAGTGCGAGGAGATTTTCATTTAAATACGGTTTATTTTTAATGCTTGATGAGTCAACGAGGAAGCTATTAATGTTTATTGGGACTTGTAAGTTAACCTCGTCACGGCTTGATGTCAAGTAATCAGAACTGAGATCCTGCCTCAGTGATCCTACTATTTGTCTTGGTATAATTTTAAAGATGGCTATATTAACACCTACAGCCAAAATCTATCTAGGATATAAGGTGTTAATGTGGGATTAAACATTCATTGTGTTTTGTTATATTTGATCAAAAGTCACGAGTTATAAACGCATCAATGACCACCATTACCATTTGTTTGTTAATTTAAAATGCATGTTTTATTGGTCAGAATAAAACCAGTTAACATAAAGAGTTTGGCAGTTAGATGGTATGCTCTGAATCCTGTCAAAAATGTGATTAAATACAATAGAACTGGTAAGATTAGTTAGTAGTAGTTAAGTTAAAGGTGACTGCGGCGAGACTGACTGTTGATGCTGACTAAAAATAATTATGGATGTTGATTGTATTTTTGTTACCATTCACTTCTTGTAGAACAGCACAACCATACAAAACAAACAACTGAATTGGAGCACAGATAAATCACAATTACTTCAGATATATCAGTCCAACTGACTGATTCAAACTGCAACCCAGTTGTCCTTGTTACCCATTCCTTACACATTAATATTATATTATCTTATCGTGTGTTTTCAGTGAAAATGCACCGATGGTAAGGCGTGAGGGAGCGAGGCGCGGCGCCGACCAACCACTCAAGATAACTGCCTTACTAATGTACCAGATAGTATTGAATTATGACGTCTACCAACGATATTGTTCTACGTGAAATTTAGCGAAAGTTTGTATATCGCGGTCTGTTTGTTTGATGTGTTTATTTGTGCCTGATATCCTGGTGTTGCGGCCACGGTGGTCTGGAGTGAGACATTATTTATGAGATGTATGGCCAAAGGCTGTATAGACGTCGGAGTTATCTAAAGTTCCATTCGTAATATGTAGAGCATAGCTGTTGGATGAATGAGGATTGTATTGTGTTGCTTATTGATGATTTATATTTCGGTCTAATAACTAGTTAGGTACAGTATTTATCACATGTGACTTGTTTTTTTTTCTGTTCCTTTAGTCGAACTGGTAGATACTTATAAGGGTTGCGGAATTTGTTCGAAAGAGTCACCGCGGACCTGGAATGCAAAGGGCTTTAGAACGAACACGGATGGGTTTTAGTCAGTAAGAGTCTGACACGCTCTTCCGTTCCACCCAGAGCGGAAGAAGTCATTTGATGATTTCCCATCCTTAAAAAAAAAAGAAAAAAAGATACTTATAAGACCTTTGGTAATTCCAGTTTTGTAGTTTTCTTTATTTTCTCTAAGTATCTGAGGAACAACTACGGAGAACAGAGTTCAGCTTTCAATTGACTACAATTTAGTTGTAAATGGTGTTAATTAACCTCTCGATTAAATCAACATTAACAGTGCAATACACTTCGTTACAAATTAATTTAAATTAAATGTCAACGCAACATAAAGTTTCTCAGGTCAATGGGAAAAAACAGCTCGGTGTTGCCATTTCAAATCTTATTCACGTAAAGGCAACGTGCTTCATACTCAAATCTTTTGTTATCGGAAGTAAAAACAATAAGATATTTCAATTCTTCGCGGTTTCAAGAATTTTAAGACAAAACGTGCAATGTGTGAACGATTGTGTCCCAAATACTTGTGTGCGTGCGCAAGTTGCTCGGTTTCGTTACGGTCGCGTTTGGCATAATCTACTGTTGCAGCTACCGAGAGATGACCGATTTCCTGAGTTCTTTTGTTGCGAATGTTTTATAATATGCATGCTTTGACTACTCGGAAAAAGGCTAGGCAGATGATGATGCTTTGACTACTCGAAGATGTGAAAAGAAAATTGCTTACAAGTTAGCACTTGACTTTTGTTGTTAGGTTAGAATTATTTTTTTAAACTGTCCCCAAAAAGTCCAAGCGTCCATGTTTGGGTTAAAGAAGTTTATTTATGTTATTATTGTACCAAATTTCAACTGAATCTGTTGCCATCATCCAGATTCAAGAGCCGTAGGGAAACCAGCACTCTCAGAAAACACAGATACAGACCGCGTTCCGTATTCCGGCCCCGCCGCCGGGGCCCGTCGTGACGTCCCAGTAATAACCCTCCCCGACCTTTGATTACCGAGCCAGCCCGCGTCGCTGAGCCAGTAGTTTTAAATCCCCTAAATAATAACGTTATGACCCAGCCTGTCCCTTGTTGTCCTCCCAAAATGACGCCGCTAAGCCGAGGTCCGTATCCCGCAGGGGATGCCCTAGCGAGCGATCATTTAGTATAATTTAGCTAGTTTGTAAACCCTGCCTGGGGGCCTTAAATTCATTTGAGGCCACCACAGGATAGTCCGGTTAAGCAGTAACCAGCCTTAGTGTGCTGAACTGCGAGTGGTCATCGACAAAAAAAAAAAAAAAACTGAATCTGTCAAACAGGCTGTGACAGACACACACACGTTTGATCCTATAAAAGAGTTCCAGTTTATAATACGGACGTTTGGAATTCCAATAGTTTAGACGAATAATAATTTTTAGATTATGGATTAGTCGTCAAGACAAGAACGTTTTCCGACTCAGAGAAAAGAGGTTACCGGAAGACGTAGCGTTGGAAGGCCTCCACAAAGTGGACCGATGACCTGGTGAGGGTCGCGGGTAGCCGATGGATGCGAGACGCACAGGACTGGTTGTTGTGGCGACACTTGGGGGAGGCCTATGTCCAGCAGTCGACGTCTTTCAGCTTGTATGATGATGATGAAAAGAGGGTTAATTGAAGTTTGAAGTACAACTGGCTCAAGTCCCATAACTGCTTCTTTTGCTCTCCGCGAAGTGTTCATTTGTTTTTTTTTCATATTTGTGACAAGCCAGCCACACTATTCCAAATCACTGCAACTCCTGTAACCCAGAATAAACATTAAGTGTAAAGTGGCACGACACTGAAGCTCGACGATACACGATGAAGCAATTCAACTGTATTTCGTGGTCCATGAGAAAACTAATATCTAACAGAACAGAACGAGGTACTAATAATATTAAATAGTCTACAAGTATATCACAATACAGATAATAATGCCCGCATTCCTAACCCACTCTCTCTATTCTCCAAACCCCGGAAGATAACCGAAGATCCCACATAAAGACTAAATATAAATCAAAAAGATAAAACAATTACATAACGACGTAGACACGTCTGACATCGCTGAATTAGATCGAATCGTGCGCAGATCATGCGGCACATTTTCCTATTGCTGTCGTTAACACAATAAGGAACCTCTTCTAATTGCCGGATAACCTCAGGGCGATTAGTTTGTTCTTACACTTTGTGACATACTGGCAGATAAATTTGCTAGCAGCAACCACGATAGTTGTCGTCGTGATTCTACTTTTGAAGTTGAGGAGTTTCTGTTTGCAAATGCAGCATTGAAGCGGCCGTAACCAGATTGTAACATTACCTTAAAGTTTCCCTATTTGTACCATTAGAAAAATGCATCCGAAGAGTTGTCATGGTGATCTCGAGAAAAAAAGATCGAGTCGTTAAACATTCGCTTGAGTCGGGCAGGATTAGGTGCCTGTATCAGATCACAGGATCACAAGTTTCCAAATCATAGCTCAACCATTTACTTAACAAACTCTCCGACTGTATGTCACAAGGAATGCTTTCAACAATTAACACAGTGCTGGCGCGATTGTCTGGGAACGGAGAGCGGACGAACAATCGTTTGGCAACCAAACTTTACGGATGCGTTGCTTTTGCTGTGCGTGTGTTTCGCAACCGCGTGCTCGACGCACTTCGCTCCCGTATGTATGTCGTAAGGTAATTAGCGGAACGAAAATTATGTTTTACACAAATCTTGTGGTTATTGTTGTTTAATAAATACCTGAGGACAATACTAGTTAGCTAAGAATTTTGTGGCGGAGTTTCTAGCATTAATCAAGTCAACTTTTGAATGTTTCTTAGTTTAATTGCTTGTCAGATTCCTTATTGATGGGCTATGAAATGAAACTCTTTTGCAGGTCATATAAGTATTTATTTATCTGTTTAATTAATCTATAATTCACTTGATGAACTGTATAGGGGTAGGCTCAGTAAACATGGCGTCAGAGCATCCTTATGTGCAGATGGTGCATCTAGACGGTTTTTAAACGGTTTTATTTAGCACGCCCTGTTTTACTTAGGTACTTTTAGTCTCTTAAGACCTCATATGACCTCTTAGGTATACCAGCCACTAGTAGTTGGAACCATGTAGGTATTACGTAGCTTTAAAACGTTATTGACGTGACCCAGTTCTAGATTTGTAGGTTTATGAGACTGGATGGAAAATGCGGCATACTGCAGGAAAACTTAAGATGGCAGTGATGGATGATATTCTATACGTTCAAAATGAAAAAGAAAATATGGAATTATTATCGGGTGATAATTATTTTTAAAGATTTATCGAACCAGCTTTGGTAACAAAGGTATTGGGACTACCAACTGCGCTGGTAAACATAATGCTTCCATAGCATAATGTTTACCAGCGCAGCATCTATTGAGACTTTCCTTCACCTGTGGGTTAATTTTTTGAAGTAAAAGCTTCTTAGGCGCGTTGGGCATTTTTGAGATGGGAAAAAATCATCTAACTCGCGACACTGTTACTATAGCCGACACCTCTGTATATAACTTAGTATTCTACTAGTAGTGGGAGTATGGGAATCGTGGGTTAATTTAAGTTTTTTTTATGAATTTAGGTCTTATGGATCTTTCTACGGGGTTTTATAAAGGGAGTCCAAATTTTGGTTATTTTTGCGATTGGCATTTTTGTAATTTTTGCGTTTTCGCGATATTTAAGATTTTATATCTCGAATCGATCGCTACGATACGACGCAGCGCGCGTTCGGCGACGGTAGCAGATCGCGAGGCGCGTTGGGCATTTTTGTTCAAGTTTTCACTTCTGTCGGCACTCCTAGAGTGCCACTGTTTTTTTTTGTGGACAAGCCCGCCTCAATATTTCCAACCACTGCAATTGCCGAAAGCCAAAATCAACAGTGGCCACCACCAGAAAAACATTGAGTCAATGAAGCTCCACAAGTCCCGGAGAAACGATTCAACTGTCTTGGAGGTCCCATTATTAAATATAGGGTCAATGACTAACGAAGTGCCAATATCGACAGCTGTCCTCATCGCCTTTCTGACAACATCCTATTGGCCCTCCATCACACAAGAACAGAACTAGTGCGAAGGTAATAACCCACTGGCCGTTCGCCATATAATCTCAGCAGTAAGTAGGTGCTGCTTTAGATAACCTTGTTGCGGTCGCGGCCCACTTGTCTCGCCGGCTTTCCTATCAACCAACTGGAGTATTGTTGGCAGGTGGAATATTGTGAGATGAAATGGACCTGAATGTGTGATGAGGAATTGTGGGAAAAGATGTCAATGGGCGGTGTGCAAGACAATTTGCTCAGTTGTGATAGTTTGTGGTGAATGTACCCAAATAGGATGATGGTGATGAAAAGTATTTGGGAAAGGACGCAAATCAGGCATGTGTGGTCAAAATGAATGAAGGTTTTAAGGTCTTTTATAATGCGCACAGCAAAGGAGTGGAACTCTCTGCCTGCGTCTGTGTTTCCGAACGCATACAACCCTAATCTCTTCAAAATTAGAGTGAACAGGCTTCTTCTGGGTAAGCTCGCTCCATCGTCGACTTTGTCTCTGTCATCTATGACCTAGACTAGAGTCAAGAGCAAACCCATATTAAATAAAAAAAAAAANAGGCATGGAGTTGACAACCAGTCTCAACTTTGGTGCCACCATTGAGCACAAAGCCCAAACTGCGGCCAAAAAGCTGGGCATCCTAAATAGAGTGAAGCGATACTTCACGCCTGGACAGCTTTTAACCCTCTACAAAGCACAAGTCCGATCCTGCATGGAGTATTGCAGCCACCTTTGGGATGGCTCAGCTAAATACCAACTTGCCGCGCTTGACTCGGTGGAACACAGAGCTAAAAGGCTCATTGGCGACGTAAGACTGGTGGATGCCAAGCTTCACAGCTTGGCTCATCGCCGCAAGGTTGCCTGCTTGTCGGTCTTCTACAGATTGTACTTCGGGGAGAGTGTCCAGGAACTCCACGATCTCATCCCACCGGCCCCCTTCTACCATCGGACATCTAGACGCACTGCAAGTTACCATCCCTACCTTGTTGCTATTCCACCAATTCGCACTAAACGTTTCCAAACGTCTTTTATAATGCGCACAGCAAAGGAGTGGAACTCTCTGCCTGCGTCTGTGTTTCCGAACGCATACAACCCTAATCTCTTCAAAATTAGAGTGAACAGGCTTCTTCTGGGTAAGCTCGCTCCATCGTCGACTTTGTCTCCGTCATCTATGACCTAGACTAGAGTCAAGAGCAAACCCATATTAAATTAAAAAAAAAAGGTTGCTGGTGAAGTAAATATATAAATGTGTGTGACATGCTTTTCACTAAACATTAAAATATTTGAAGGGAATGCTTTGTTTTTAATTGTAACTATACGTACGCTCATATGGCTCTGAACTTTTCAAATTGTCGAAAATGATATGAAAACGATGACTGGCATGGGCGCTGTCAGGACTATTTTCAGGGGGGTGCAGGACGGGCCCTAAAAAGTTCCCTTTCCCTATTCAGAGGAACTTACATTGCCTATAAGCTACTATTGCTATGCTTCTCTAATAAGAAGCTTTTTATATGTTTTAATATAATCATTGAATTTTAGGGAATACACTCACACTCCCCTCCCAACACATATGGTGCCTGGGCTAGCTAGTAAAATAAACAAAAATATAAAATCAAAATCGGTTTATCCGTTCGAGAGCTACGATGCGACAGACAGACACACACACACCCACACACAGACACGTTACTTATAACATAACACCCCGTCGTTTTTGCGTCGGGGGTTAAATAGTAAAAAAGACGACGAAAACAGATGACAAGAATCGATGATTCATTAAATTCCGACAACATACCAGCTAGTTAGCAATATTTAAAGTGGTATTCGTATGTAGCATAAACGCAGCAATAGATTTCAATCTCTATGCTTGCGCACGTCAATAACCTAATTTCTTCAATTGGTATTCAATTTAGGTTGAACTGATTTATTTGTCGTGGGAATCACAACATTGCAGAGTAGAGCTCATAAAGAGATCTCAAAGATGATACTCTATTTACATATACAACCTATTTTCATAGACCGTTTTTTTTCAGGGTTTTCCTTCCTCGCATCGACACCAACTTTTATGGGATTACCAAATGATTTTCCAGAGATGAAACCATTGTTATAAATTTGTATATTCAAACAAGTTTCATACTTCTGCAGTGACCATTAATCAGCTCTGTGTTAAACCATCACATCTGGCAACGTAGAAGCTATCCTTTGTTTTAAAATTGAATACAAAAGTGCGACTTTTTTCCTCTGATGAAGTATACCGTCAAACAATTCTTAAGCTCCGCATTTACCATTGTAGTGTAATTTGCTAATTTATATTGTTTTGTATATCCCCCTAATTATGCGAATTTGCAGCGAAGGGACCGTGTGAATACTGAACTGGGACATTTCGTCACGGCGACGTGGAATGGGCCCACAGTAAGTGAAGGGGCCACTTTAGCGTGCTTTAACTTTTTTGTTTAAAAAACTATTACCTTATTTGCTTGCTCATTAAATAAGGCACACTTTGCAAGACTAACGGAGAAATAATAAAGATTGTTGGCATAATAGAATAATTATGATTTAATCATATATTGATAAGCAAATTGATGAAAGGCTGAACAATTATTTATCAATAGAGGGTTTTTTTCATAAATGATTAGGTGCCAAGTGATTTGAGGTCAATTTAGTTGCCTATTTTAAAATTGATAGCAGTAATAAAAGTGTGTTTCATGTCTGACACGTGCTGTCGTTGATAATAATATTGGATTTCTGAAAGCGTGATAGAACTTTTGTAAACTGTAAATGCAACATGTTGCAATTACAGTTTACAAGTTACAATTTAAAAGCTCAATAAAATCATAATGAGACTCATGAGTCTCATTATGATTTTATTGAGCTTTTGTGTATGCAAGAGGCGGTAGACTTTGAAGTTTAACCATTGCGTACTAACTGCAATTAGTTGCAACAATACAATAAACATAAGTCCTAGTGTGAGTTCCAGGAATCAACTTATTGGTTGTAAATTCTAAGGACACTAAATTATTCTTATTCTATTCTTATTCTTATAAGTAAGCGGGCTTGTTAGTTGTTAGACGGTTGGTTTTTTATTAGAATCAGTAGTTTATTTTTTTTTTGTGAGAAAGACAGCTCTTCAAATTAATACAAATCACTGAAGATGGTAATGTACCTTGTTATAAACTGGGCATCAAACAGCGTCTAGGAATAAGTACAGTCTCTAATACTGAAATTATTTGGTCGTGTCTGGAGGCGGAGCAACGACCATAGAGCGCCAGGTGGTACAGGGTAGAGGGCGCGGGAGGTCACCGATGAGGTGGACCAGAATAAATCCACGTTTGGAGACCCTGTTAATGAATGCGTCAGACTATATTCTAACAACTAGATGGAGAAAGATCGTCAGGCGAGTCACAACAACACCAGCGATTGGAATCCATAAGCGACCACGATCACTCTGTCAAGAGCGAAGCTACGAAGAAGGAAGGATTAATCTCTACATTTTCCAATATGAGCTATCTTTTCAATTTCTTGGAATATTTGAATATGGTCGCATGCTTCTTCTTAAAGATTACTTTATCGAGCCGAGAACGTGCTAAACAAGGAAAACGTGGTAGAATTTTGGTATTCCAATTTGCGAAACTTGCATAATCTATGTCCGAAACTAAAAGCAGAAAACAAAGTTGATTGTCAATTAAATGAATAAAGATAATATTTATTGATATTTATTATCAATATAAGATTTGAAAATAAGTAATTCAGCGAAGAACCAGAGCATCTGAACAAACACTTCCTCACGATACGCATTTACTCCGTTGTGCCTTAGCCCTCTGTACAGGGCATGCATGGATGAGGAAGAAAGGTGAAAGGCAAGTGCACAGGGGATTACCCAAATACGGGCACAGATCCTTGGGGAATACGGGCACAGAACTTGTCTAATCTGCTTCTGAGAAGTAGGCTAGTTGAAGTGACGGCCACCATTGCCTACGCACAATGGTTCACCACAAGGACCAAGTG
Source organism: Mamestra configurata (assembly GCA_002192655.3). Lineage (NCBI taxonomy): Eukaryota > Metazoa > Arthropoda > Insecta > Lepidoptera > Noctuidae > Mamestra > Mamestra configurata. The sequence goes on from NDFZ01005447.1 coordinate 515,778, forward strand.
CGAAAATCAAATCCCGATAGACAGAACCAGAGCATACTAGCAAAATAATAGATAAACTAATCGAAGAAGACTGATAAATAAATCTCGCAACTTAAACTACAAAGTAACTAACAAGGCTCCTTAGTTAAGCAATACCCAAGCATAAAGTTTAGCTTAAGGCTTAACAGCAACAACGGAGTGTCCGCTTGAACCAATATTCAGTAAATGTTAAAATAAATCAGACTAAAGCCCAGCCCACAATATCAATATGAAATTCCTGTTTATTTTATTATTCATAGGTTAGGTTTAATTTGGAGCGTGGGATAGTTGAAACATTTTGTGGGCAAAGTAACAGATGTTTAGTGTAGTCACGCCTTTACTGTCACCCGGTAAGGGAACCTATTATGTTTTAAATGTTTTCCTTGTGCGAATTTCTTACGCAAATAAAGTACGAAAGTTTGTTGGTTATGTAGGTGGACGTGTGTTTTGGGTTTATGTTTAGTTAATGGGTTAGTGACGTCTAAATATAGGTTGGTTGCAGAATATAGTGTTCGGTGTCCAATAGCCTACTTGTAACTTAATGTCCTGTGCGTAACAGCATTTGTTGGACATATTGAAACCTCTGAATTGTTATCTACTTCGATTGGCTATTTGTTTATGAATGGTCTTTTAGATACCATTGTATTTGTTTGGCTATTTACTATTGAGTGGGTGAAGGACGCTATGACATCTTGGATTACGACAGTGGCAACGACAGTGGATTTATTTTCAAAAATGAAATGTTTAACATAAGCAAACGGAAGAATTTGTTGTATTCAAATCGAAATGAAATAAATAGACTTAAAGCAACATAAGATTTAATATTTGTAGCGTTCTCAATATAGATGGCGCCACCAACAAGACAGTTCTAAATTAAAGTATGACGATGCAGGGATGGAGAAAAAAAATCTTATAAGCTCAATTAATGATTTGAGTAAATAAAAGGTCCAGCACATACACGTATCATAAAAGTATTGGTCTATTTATAAACCAGAAGTGAGAAAATCTATATTCCTTTAATTACATATCACCATAAATGAGTGTAATCAGTATTATATGAACAGCATAGAACAAGCTGTCACCTTGTGAATAAACTACCGTCTTATCAATATTGATTGGTTGAATGATTATGTTACACTCTCATTCGTCACCCAGCCGGTAGACATCCACATCTGGACATAGGCCTTCCCTATTCTCATAGTAAATGAATCTGGGTAGGTCGTAATGCAATACTCTCGATTTTACAAGGTGTTTATTAGCATAATCAAATTCGCTATTTATATGTTCCTGTGGGTGGAACATGATGGTGGGTAAGATCCAATATTGAGTTACAATGTAGAATTGGGTTCAATTTTTGTATTGTAGGTTTTGGTGACTTTGCAAGTACAGGTCCTGTTATCAACAGATTGATTTAAATAGGTACAATGTACATTTTATTGTGTCTGCTCAGTTTCATATATGCAAATCTTGGTTAACTTGATTACACACGTGGTGAACATAATACCATAATATATAGTTTGGTCACCTTATGATAATGTTTCAATTAATTAACAAAATTACTTTTCCAATCAACGATACATTAAGCTATCGATTATTTAAATTAAAACACGCAAATGAAAATACGAGCAAAGTTCAGTGGCCGGGGAGCCTAATGCGTCTTTACGACGCAGCCCAGAGGGACCTGCCAGCCAGACGGTACGAACAAAAAGCCAATTTCATAAAACTATGCACCCGACTGCGGCCCATAACAATAAATGAGCAAACCTCCAGAACCTGATACCTTGCCCGGATATAATTTTCACATGTCCTGTGTCAACGCTCACGAAAAATTCATTCACCATACCCAGAACTCCACAAATATAGTGTTTACGAATGCGCACTGAAGCAGCAATGGATAAACTTCCAAGCCTACGAGCGCTTCGCTTGAGTACAGTGGTAGAGGAATCTGCAAGTCTACCGCACACACAAGCAATCGCGTGGTGACGAGGAGGCTTCGACTGCACACTGCCGCATTTTTACATCGCGCGCCAGTCTGCACCGTGCCACCGCCCGCGACGCTCGTGTCGTGAGGCGCGACGACGCCGAACTCCGACATCGCGAAAAAAGTTTTCGTCCGACACACGAAACTTTCCTAGACTTTCCTTTCAACCCGCACATTGTTGAATTGGAACAGTCTGTTTTGAACCCGGCGAACGCGAAAAGTGACCTTCTCAAACCGGAATTCGGTATCCTCCGGAACGGGTTTAGTCTCGGACCCCGCCGTGCCAGGACTTTCGTGAAGTGCTAACTTGATTTTCATAGTGGTGTGTTCAGTGTGAGTGACTGGATTCTACGCTTAACACGGAAGGCCGGACGTTGTCCCCACAATTTAAGGTCGGCTTCCAAGTAAAAGTGCTGTTAAAAATTTCAGTAAGTATTGTTTAATGTTGCAGTTCAAAGACCTCGAAACTGATGACTATAAAATAAAACTTGATACAGAACATGCGTAACGGGCAAAAAATTGCAAATTGGAGCATAATGGAATTATAAGACAGAATTTTGTAATCGTCCTTGCCCTTGTCAAAACAAAAAGTGAACTAATATTTGAAGACTTAATTCGACCCGTAGACAGCAAAAAATAAGTCGGTCACAGAGTAAACAATAGTCTTTTATCTGTTTGAAGTAATCAGCAAATTCATTGATTGTCGACATAACTGTAATCTTGGGCTAACAATAAAAGAAATTACGAAAGGCGTTTAACACATTCAAACTGCAATTAATTTTAATACATTCCGAATTGGTAGTCACTGCAGGTTTAATTAATATAGGATTTGGAAACAAATAAAGACTTAAAATTATAAGTACCTAATTGGAACAGGTGAAAAACGTTCCGAGTCAGTGCACTTGTACCGGATCTATAATTCGTTCAATTTGTGAAGCTTTTTTTGCATGTTTGCATATTGAGAAGACTTACTCGACCTCAGAGTGTTTTGTATCAATCGAAAGTGCCATGTGTCTGTTATTCTATTTCGGACTGAACAGATGTGCAAAAACTGAACCAAAAAATGACTATTGAGCGCTTTGTAGATAAAAAAAAAACATTGCAACGTTAACTTTATTATTTTTTATTTCGATGCCAAATTCGCTCTCGGCACTGTGTTAGTAATGTGCTCTTATTTTATTTTTAATCTCAGTGAAACTATTTTTGAAATCTTGAGATGCTTTATATGTGATGAACTTTGGAGGACCTTTGACTTGTTAAAATGCCATGCTGATTCAGAATTCGTTTCGTCAGAATCGATATTAGTTGAGAAATATTAATACAAATACATTTAAGCGTTTCACAAGGTTACATTTTCACAGGTCATAATGCCAAGGCCGAACCTAGCTGCGGATAACTTTAGAAATTCTGCAGCACCTATTACAGTAGCCAGCTAGTTGGGTACTTAACTGTTAATTTAAATTTTGCAACGGTATCCAATTACTTTTGAGTTCGTTGATTGAGAAATGGGCTATCTTTCTTATTGTCAGCTTTTTATATTTTAATTTGATATTATATTTCTATAGAATTTTATTAGCAGCAGTCCAGCCTTGCTCACTTTTATTGCTCTTGATACTAGTATGATTGAACTTTTTAAATAAATATGAGGCAACGTTTATTTTTATATCTTCTGTCACTCCAGCATTGATGGAATTTTCATTAACTACATCGTTTGAGTTATGGTTCCTGACGACTAACTTGCGTATGAGTCAAGTTTTTTCAATCATTTAGTTTTTCAGCATCAGACAATTCAGTTCTATTAACAAACAATCTTCACATTTGAAAAAAGTGGTAACCATAGGCAGAATCAGTCGTGCGTTTCCTTAGCCCTGGTGGTCAGACTGCAGAAAATAAAAATAACATCTTATTTACTTTAGCTATACGATCCAGAGCTTACAATAGATATTTCGTATGCTTTATCTCTACAATCTTTTTCTTTTACGTGGTCTATAGAACCAATCGCTTGATGTAATAGTTTGTTATCGATTTTAGAACTTAAAAGTCATCGCACTCTCCTGATTTTTCTACTAACCAGAGGCTTAGTGCAGCGAACTTGATAGATTTTTTACTGGTTTTTAGTCATATTGGATTTGATAGCAATCTAGGATCTTTATGTTCCTCTATTTTCATTTCATTCATGAATTCTCTATAAACATCAATAAGTTTATGGTACGTGGCTGTGATTCATGATTATTTGAACGCATTTGTATTATAATATGAAACACAAACATTTGGGGATGAAGTCCCGAGAGTCATCCAGCCACTCTCAAACACGTGTGCATCAAAAACATTGAACCCACAGCTCGTACAGCAAATATTGACATTTTAGATGAGTGCTGGGAGCAAAACGAAAAAATAAACAATCATTTCAACTTTTTAGACGATGTATTGATTGAATATTGACCTCAAATGTTTAAACTTCAATTTTAGAAACACTTTCACAGCATGTCGATAGAGAGATCGTTTGCATAAGTTCATTGACAATGTATTCTGCGGTCTTGTCTATACAGTGTAGCAGCTAGTTGTCTTCTCTTAGTACTAGAACAGTTCCTGCAAGCTTTCTATTGATAATCTTAATATGAATTGGATCAGTCTCGATGTCCGTTATGTGGGCAAAAACCGATAAAAAGACCACAATTGCCGTAGGCGATGAACCTATCAGTTTTGTATATTCATTCATTTTGAACTCGTGTTTTTCTGAGCATTGAAAATGGTGCCGCGATGTAATTTGCTTGAGCTGCCTATGAATATTTTTTGCTTATCATGTGACAAGTTCCTATTGTGATTTTTTACTGTTGCTTATTCATTTTCAATATTCTTATGGCTGGCCTTAATTTTTAACTAACATCTAAAGTTTATATACAGTATTATGTACCTACTTAAAAGTTAAAATCACTGACGAGTGTGCGTGATGTGGTTTATTTAAAAGACCATCAAAACTTTTATCATCTTTGAGTTTACCTTCATCTCTTAGATCATCACCAAATTCATCAAAAACAAGTTTGTTTGTCAAACTTGGCTTCCTGGTGATGGCTGTACCTATTTGTATGGCCGTGTCGATATGTTTACATTAATATGTTTATTCATTAGTTAGTATCACTGAAGGCCATCCATATTGTCGGCTTGTTACACTAAACGTGATTGGACTGTGTAACCAGATATTTTGTAACATTAGTCCGTTATGTTTTTTTTGACATCTGCTGCTTATTTGAAGGCAAAAAAGTATGATTTTGATGGAGGTTGTGTCCAACTTGTTTAAGTTTTTAGGGTATCAAGTTTTTAATTGCTGTGTGGTCTTCTGAGAAACCAGCGAGCCTGTTAATAAAATTGTATGATGGACAATATCTAACTTCAATAACTATACAAGCGCATCGTATATAACATATGCAATTTAGGGTTGAAATCGTTGGGATATTATTTTCTAAGAGCATTTCAAATCGAGAAATCCTTAATCACAATGACATAATAGAAACAATGGAAGAAATTCAAAGATGTAAATGAGAATGTATTATAGCAGTCCATTTCCAATCATAAGTCATACATAACACAGTAGTAGAAGAATCAATTCCAAACGTTTTTACAACTGCCAATTTTTTTGAAGATTCCAATCTGGTTTTGCTAGCAGTTGTACTTGTGAATGACTAAATCTGCGGTCAGTGGCCTTAATTCACAATAATAAATATAAAACAAAAAAACCTCGGCGTATTATCTTCTAAGCAATTACTGACTATAACCCATGTTTAAGGTGCTCTATGGTGTTAAAGTCACGTAATTGTAATGACATTATGGGACGTGAAAAATTATGCATAAGTCAACGGTATTTTGGACTCAATCGTTAGCGGTGACGTCATGCATAATGCTTGAAAGATATGGCGTGAGATAATGTAATCACTTTTATAATATTCTAGAATTTATAAATTTTAAATATAAATTGTCCTAAGACTGGCAGTAAAATCATAAATATTTAAGTAAGTAAATTCGATTTGTCTTTTCATTAATCTGACAGAACTAACATTTCTGCGTCAGAAATTCCATCACTCACATTCACATTGATATTATAATGAAATGTGGAAAGTTTGATATTTTTTTATCCATTGCCTCACATTTTAATTAAATTAAAACACTCACACACATAAAAAAATCTCTATTGCTACACATACAAACACACCTAAAATGCATATTGCACTGAAAGATAATTTTAATTAACATTTGCAAACTCCAAATACTTTCTTATTCGTTTTATTCCATCAACATTTTTAATATCAGCAGTTGCTTTACATTTGATTTCGCGATAGCTATCGTCTTGTATGTCACTCTGACAAGATTATCTAGTGAAGCAACGATAGCGTTCGGAACAGGTGTCTAGATCTATCGATAAATTCATACTCTTGCTACTTAAACGTGAAATTTCACAGCTTGTTTTGTGTATTTCCATGATGAAGTTGGATTCAATTAACTTTGAAACGCCGATGGTATTTCTATAATATTTGGAGTACTAATGATAGCTTGTCAGCTATATAAGATTAAAGAAATATCGGAAAGTCAAAGGAAAGGTAGAGCCAAACTAAATCTGACACATTTGAAACTTACTGTGGTTGGAGGTCACAACAGCATGAGTTTGCAACCTGTCGACCATTGCTATTTTAAGTCAATGCATTATCGTGACCTGTGGCCAGCAATACCTCTCACCATATCTCACGAGCAGTATCAATACCTCTCAAGATATCACGATACAATTCACGTTTCTTTTATATCCAAACACCGTTACGTACTCATCAATTACAAACACAAGTTAGGCACAGGTCATGGACATGGGAACAGTAAACAATGCTTCTGTTACAGATGCAACCATTTTCGGCATATCAGCTTTTAAATATTACAAAATCGATGTCGTAACTAGAAAAATTGTTTGTCTTATAAACGTTTATTAAGACGGGATCAAACAACATGCAGCCTTGAGCTTAGACCTGCCTATGTTATGAAACATGCGTTGTCAACTTTATTACAGCTTATTACTTTGTCACAGAGATCATGTATCGTCAAATTGTCCATAACACCTTGACACATAGGTAACTGACAACCTTCAGAACCAACGTTTGCTTTGCCATAAATTACAAATCATTCTTTATCATTAATAACTGCCAATCGTGGTCCAACTGATAATTCATCGATTTCTCACAATAATTTAGTTCGTGTATACGCTGTAGTCTCGTGTAATAACTTCATCGCGTTCGATAAACATACAAAGATTTGCAATTTCGAAATTGAATGCAAGTAATAAATCATTGGCTTTATTAAAATCATGTATAGGTTTAAACGAAGTTTTTGAACGCAAGGCTGGTGTCGATTAATAGGTGCTTATATTAGGCGTACATTCATTTCGGAGAGTTTAGCATTAAGATTGTATTCAGCATGTGTGGCCTTCGCTGCATCGTTTGTGGTCCTATTTGAATAGCTAGTAAATATTGACCGACAGACATCTGTTTACGGACTATTGAAGTGGATTGAGTATTATTACGATTTTGAAGAATTATGTCGAGGTCTCCATTGTGCAAGGTGATCGATGATTCCGTTGGTAGCTGGATTGACTGATTGTGCGTTTCTGTTATTTTCTATGTAATCGCCAATCTTTGAAAGTGTTAGATCGATTCATTTTCTATTTGTTATGTTGTGTTTGGTCTTATGTGTTTAAGATATTTTGTATGCATCAGAAAAAAAAAACAAATTCCTAACACTCTGGTATCTTCGCTTAATTAACCTGTACAAACGAAGTGTTGCATTAATGTCAATGGTATGAAACAATTACTTGGTGACCTATAGCCGGTTAATCGATAGAATCTCACACCTTTTCATTCAATTAAGATCACGGTAATGATAATGATTTGCAGGCCTTAATTAAAGGCCCCTGCAGCCGCTAATTGTGAATGCACTTCTGTGCCATTGTTCCAATTGTGTGGAGGTACAATTATTCAGATTTCCGTTCTTTAGCACCTCCCTGACCGAGATTTGAGAAGAAGGTCGTGTAAGGGCCGCCATAATTTTAAATGTACACACTAAGAAAAGTTTTTGTTAATTTGTACTTAAAAGGAATTGGGAATAGAAATGTTAGAACAAAATTAATATGTACGCCGCGCTTTTTCCCACAGGTGCAAGCCTCGAAGTTGTAGTGAAGTGTGAATTTGAATTGTTTGCAATGCTGCAATGACGCATTTGGAATATTAACGATGAAGTACTTCCAAGGAAAAATCATCAAAAAAATAATCTTGGGAAATCATCTACTATGATGTCCCAAGATTATTTTTCAATTAGATATTTCTGATCTTACAAGTGTGAGAGTTGTGAGAAGCGAAAGAAAACGATGATGTTTATGATGCGTAGGCGATCATCTATCACTAATGATCCATAATTACAAGCTTTTAATCCAACACTTTGTTTGAAAGTCGCTTGAAGCAATAAAAAGAAAACCATATTTCATTTCGGACTTACAAGTTCAAGGAAACAAAAATGGTTTCGCTTAAAAGTGGACGCTAATGATAGACTTAGAAGAAATTATATTTGGACAACTGCAATTATCGTGACGACGGGTTACCAAATTCATAATATCTAGGCAAGTGGAGCAGAAGAATTGTGTGAAACCAAATATGGAAGTTTTTATGTACTTTTAATGTTTTATACAAAAGGAGTTCTGAGAATGGAGCTTTATTTTTTCTATTTACAGACAAGAATTAACTTTTTGGTCAGGTTATTTATGATATGGGAATTAAGGTGAGTTTTGAATTAATTGGAAATTAATCAGAAAGCTGTAACTAAAGCAAGCCTGCAGCTTTATAATGCTTTTTATTCATTTGAAGATAAGAGTAAAAAAAAACATGCACCAATCACGTCCGACCTTCTGCAACACAACAAGGAGCGTGTTTTAATTAAAAATTACAATATCGTTACGTAGCTCTGAAAATTGACCTAATAAGGCCTTAAGTCAATGGGCTATCAAGGTCATAAGAATGAAAGCTAGTGCATTCAATACAATGGTTATTGTTTTCACTGCGTTTGCAGGTACCTTCTAGTAACAATGCCTGTCATCTAACAGATGTTGATAGGCCATCGCTGAATTTATATGATTCTGATTCATTATATCTGATCTTGGTACAGTTATATCGGGACTTTGACTGTGACCAAGTTCTGAAGCTGGATTTCGAAAGTATACGAGTATGTGACACTTCTTTTTTAAATCATGAATCTGATAAAGGTGGTCTTTTGCTTATCATTTTTCTTATTTAAAAGCACACGGATCATTGCAGGAGTGGTAAGATAAAAAGAGATAAAGCCAAACAAAGATCTATAACTGACATTGAGGTTAAAACTGCATTACGGAAGTGTTGAAAAAATATTCGATTACTAATTGGACATGTGGTTTATACATAGATTCAATTAGAAGTTTACAGTGTTGATGCATTACCTCTGCGTCTGCATCCATTCCGACTATTTATACCTCGCCACTTGGAAGAAGTTTTCTAAGCTCAATGCACACATTTGGTAGCTCTTACTATTTTAAGGTTACCCAAACACACTTAGTTTCAAACAAAGTTGTTTACAACTGGCACTTAAGACAGTGAACCAAAAAGTCTGTTTTAATCCGATGATTCGATTACTCGTACAGATACCGCTATACAAAGAATTAAATCGATTATTATATCGAAACGTAGACACACAATTGAAACGATGTCTATTGTTCATAACTTTATAAAATCATTAATATTATTGTTATGAGCTATTGGATCTCTTTCGTAATGTCCGATATAAAAATCTATGAAGAGGAAAATCGTTTTATTTAGTCGAAACTCGATTACTCTGAAGTAAAATGCCTCAGTCGGAATTAGATGGTATTAGTTAAGTCATCAGAGACGTAACCGTTAAAAGAGAAAACAAATCTGCTTCACTTTCATTTTTGGCTTGTCGCGTTTTCAATATCAAGGTCGTTGCATGGTTAGCATCGTCCCTGGTGTCAGATGCAACGCTCGCTGCTTGGACATTGTTTATTTTAGTATTTGCATCTTCACTGTCATGCTCTTGCAAAAACTTATTTCATGCTTTCAACTGTTCGTTTCGTTTACTTTAAGTTTGTTCATCATTAGCAACTTTAACAAGATTACTGACATGTTTTGCTTCTGTAATATTTACGCCGCAGTTGGCAAGTATTGTTTTCTAGTTAAAATTACTCATAAATCTCGCACGTAACTTAAAATTTTGAGAAGAGAAAACGTGTCATTACGAGGTATGGTGATTAATCTCATTGTTTATAAATAGGTGCATGAGAATATGGAAGATTAAGTTTGTTATTCGGAAACAATGAAATCTTTACGTGATTTCTAGAAAAAGTTGAGCTGACATAACTTGACGGAGGAGATATAAAGCAAATTACCTAACTAATTAATTTCTAATGACTTAAATTGTCTATAGAGTCATAGATATTTGAAACTGATAGGCATATTTCCCCAGCGCTTAACGGTTGAAACATTAAATTTTGTTCCTGTTGTCCTAAAACAATATCTCTAGCATCAAGAACATATAGCTGTCTCAATAAGTTATGTTCTGATTAAATCTCTCGGAGCAATAACGACGCATTGTATCGAAATATCACTATTAGTTCCGCTCGGATTTGCTCCGGGCGACACTACCAATGCCCTTTCCCTTTCTCCGATTGTTAACACTTCTCTAATGTCCATTGCTTCTTTTACACCATCTCCTGTATCTGCATCTTCATCAACGTCGTAATGTACTTCAAATGATCGATCGTTTCTACTTAGATGTTGAGTATCTGGTACATCATTATGACCTGTCATTAGAGGGCAGAGCAGTGTGTATTCGTAATTGAATATTGCGGATCTGTAAAAGAAAAGTATGCACTTTCGATTGTCAAGTTGTACTGTTTTTGCATTCGATCTGTTTATCTGAGAACCAGTTGTGAATGAGCATTTGTTAGTTTTATCTATTGTTACATCACGGTGTTTATGTGAAGGTTGTTATTTCGTATCATGGGATCGCAGAGAAATGTTGATTGAGACATTGATAGTGGCTACTTGTGTTCCGTTTAGATTCTACTTGGCGAATGCTTTATGTGTTCAAGTATTTGTGGTTGATCTATACGATACTAATCGTCCATAAAATGTTACTTTATCTTGATTGACATCAAAATTTGATAAAGTTTTTGATGGGCATATTTTATTTATCAATAGGTTTCTCTTTTTGGCCGCACCTTTGGTGATAGTAATCCTACGCAAATGAAAACTAATCAGGCATCACCTATGATGACATACTATTTAGTTTCCTATAGATAATTCGTCATTAGGTGTTTCGCTGATGTGATTAATTATTGATCTGACCGTTCGTATTATAAACAACAACCTATGTGGGCTAGTTACCTTACTGATAAATATTATCAATTCTGCGATAAGCTATGAATTGCATAAAACTCTTTATGATGTGATGACAAAAAAGATTCACAGTCCCAAAATCTACGTTCAATTTAACCAAAGCTTTTGTTCGAATAATTATTTCGCGTTCTTTTGTTCCAACTTTTTTTTTAATTACTCTTTAGTCAAGTCTGTGAGGGTTGAAAATTCCAATTTGCATACAGAGGGTGGCAATATTAAAGTCCTTGCATATTTTATGACAAGTAATGGGCAGGTGGGTATTCGTTTTATTATGTGTTGAATGTTTATTCTAATGTATTCGTTGTTTATCAATTATTATTTGTAAAACGGTTTGGTGGTTTTCCTACAGGAAGAACAAAGTATTGACTTTGTTAAAACAGTGTGCTTGGAACTTTACGAACGATGTTTTACCATTTCAGCTAAATCGAAGTATTTTTGAAGGCTTAATTATTAATAGGTTAAGGATTGAGAGTTTAGCTGTAGAACCATATCAATCTCTCTAGTAGTAGTTTAAAGTATTTTTAGCAGCAAGCAGTCACATACAAACTGACCCAGATCATACTTGGTAATACCCAAATTGGCGGTGACCTTTCGACTCTAAGGGCCATAAAGAACTCTTATCCCTAATAAGGGTTGACTCTACCGAATGTTTTGGGACGAAAATATCTTAATAACACTCGTTTACGAGTGTACCTTGTTGGTATTTTACCTATACCGTACCAAGAGGTAGAGGTAGAAGGGATCACAGTTTTATAAATATTACTACTGTTTCCATCTTTGGTAATCCTCTTGAAAACTTCTGCAAGTTTTCTCATTCCTATACCTCTTTTCAATCAGGTCCCACTCACTGGATCGTTCGTTTCAGTTTCCTAGTTTCCCACCCCCATTACGGAGCAAACCTTAAACCTGACACCTCACCTCAAGCCTCACTTAACGACAGCTCAGTCCACAGCTCATTGAAATTAAATGAAAGTGTTCTCGGCATAAAATGGCGGGCCCATTCGTCTTGCGGTGTGTCGGAAATTAAACTATTGATGGACAGTTTTCGACTGAGCACTCTAATTGGTTTATCTGACGGTTTTTTGGCTGCTGTTCAAGTAAGGAGAATCGGAAGAAAGTCTCTCGAGATTGTTGTATGGTGTTTATTTATTTTTGGAGTTTTGGTAATTGAAATGAAGGTGATATGCTATGTTTCGCATCTGGTCGTTCGGCGTTGTGGTTGTCAAATTCCGCTAACTAGTTGATGTCTTCTTAATTAGCATTGCATTTATAAATTAAGTTATCATTATTCTTAACCGTTCACTCCGATGTCTTAGTCTCAGGTGATCATGTTTTGATAATAGATTTTTTTACGAAAAACTCTATGATTAAATATTTTTGACACCCAAGAATGTCTCCTAGATAAGACTTATTAGATTATAAGAGATTATTTATATTAATGTCATCTAAATGGCTATTGTTGGTTTTTGGTTTTATCCAAACTACAGGATCAACGATAAAATGTGGATTGATAAAAGTAGTTGAAGAGTTGATTAAGATAGATGTTGTTCAGATATGTATATAAATAGACGCGGAAATGGCTTATTAGAACCGTATCAGATTCTTGTAACTGCGCAATTTGTAAGTGGCTATTGAAGAAAGTGAGTAATAGCTATGTAATTCAAATACCTGAGCCTGTATATATTTAGTAAAGAACTGTTGACATAGGTCAGTTCACAGCAATCGAATGCTGGATGTATATACGTACCATAATAAACGCAATACCACTTAAGGGGTCATTGAAAAAAAATCGTGAAAAAATATCAGCTGTTCAGTACATTTTGTCGATTTATGCCCACAAAAATATATGGGGGAGTCATTTTTTTTTCGCGATTTCAGTGTTGGTCTCATAGTAAAAGTTGTTCATATTGATGAGTACAATGACCCCTTAAGAGGTGTTGCGTTTATTCTGTTACACGGTGTATAGGCTTCGTCTAAGATGACTTGTCGCATCGTGTTCTACTAAATTATCTTGTTAAGGTCATCGGATGACACTTTATTTTAACACAAGTACCTATCACCTGAAAATAATGAATTAGCTATCTCACTTTGGCCGTTTCCAAAGAAAAGTCCTATGAAGATATCAAAAATGCAACACCAAACAGAATAAAGTAAACTATTTCATGATTATCGATAAATAAATTCTTCTATTTAGTACTTATCTCATTAACAAAATCTAAATAAAACAAATTAAGACCGATCAGATACTAAAAACAGCTCAGTCGGTCAAGACTACCTACCGAGTACCAAGTTGACATATATAAATACTGGAAAGATAGTGTATCGACACTTTCTTAGTACAGTTCTAGATAAGGAGTTATCAGGAACTCGTTATTAGACCTAAATAATAACATTTACAGTTGCAGTTGTAGAGTTACTTGATATGTTTGTTGAGGTGAGGAATTTAGTCGCCAGTGTGGTCTGGGAATGGCGCTACGGTGACAGGAGATAGTTCAAGAATTGTTGAGTTGCAAAATAACAGAGAACATAAAATCACGCCTTTATTCTTGTACTGTTCGGCAGAGATGTAAGGTGTCACGTTAATAGGGCCGACTGTAATCAACCGGATACGGATCCAGATTCTGTGTCGCTGTTAGGAAGTTGTAGATGGGAAAGCTCAATAACACTCTCCCATAAAAATCCTTTTCATGATAATTTTACTAAACATAATATCTGGTCGTCCAATCAGATGGTAAGCGATAATCTTACCTTCTAGCTCCCATTAAAATTTGTTAATTTTGATCCTAAACGAGGACCATTAGAATAAATAATATTGTCGAACTTGTAAGACATTTTGGCTGACATGAATGAAACCCAGACGAAATCTCATAACGACTCCCAACTGAATGCATTTAGAAGGCCACAAACTCAGACAGGTCAATATTCCGAACAATATCTTATTCTCTTTAGCTCCCTAAGGACATCATCAACGAGATCCGATACAGGCGGAGTCGCGGCACAGTCCAGTCATCCATAACCGCTGGAGTTTATAGAGGCAGCCTGCGCGGGCGCCGGCTTTCGCTCCTTGTATGCGCTTATCCGTTTGTAAAGGCGATTTGTTTCCCGATTACGGCGCAGATTAGTATCTAATTGAAGAGTTATATTACTTAACTCGTTATGCCCCATGGCTTGTTTTGTTTACCTTCTTATTATAAGTAATATATATATATTGTAGGTGTACCCAGACAAGTACAGTGAAAACTCGTTAAGTATGCCTGGATATGTGAAAAAACTCTACTATTGATAAATACAATGAACTCTCAAAGGATAGAAATACCTTTGTAACTGAGAATATTTCTGTATGGTGTCGGACGTAAAAGAATAGCGCCATTCCATCACTTCCCGTGGGTCGTAAGAGGTGACTAAGGGATTCACCAGAGAACGGGCAGCAGCATTCTCTGTGCATTGCAACAGCTACACTGCCACGCTTGGCTAGCGGTATGGCCAAGCTTCGCAATTATGGCAACCCCGTCCCCCCCTTGGGGGAGGCCTTTATCCAGCAGTGGACGTCTTTCGGCTGTATGATGATGATGATGAACTAAGAATAATTAAACCTTTATGACTGATATTTATTATCTGTTTTTCTTCATCTTTTCTGTTTATTGAGACTTTTTAGCACAAAAGGTATCCATATGTTTAAATTTAATTGTAATTCATTAATAGTTTGTCATTTTGATTTTATATGGACAGGTCGCGACTTGCGACACTAAAGGAGATTTCAATCCTGGTTATTTGTAAGTCACTGACAGGTTAAATTTCGCAGTTAATCTGGAATGATATCTTTGAAAAGAGCTATTCTTACGTAATTTGAGAGCACGTGTAAGCAATACCGGAACGAAAGGCGCTCTATGAAAACCATGCCTAATGTCTGTAATTGTTTCCAAGGCTGCTGATACGCACGGTGAAAAAATGTTTAATGGGTACGTTTTTTTTCGTCATTAAATGTGTCTTAGAAGCAGTCGTTGGAAAATAACCACCTCAATATGAGGTACTAATATTTAAGTAAAATTGGTATTTATATCGTACTAGTGGCCCGCCCCGGCTTCGCCCGGATAAATATATTTTTTTTCAAAATTTTCTTTCATAAGAATCTTCTCCTAACAATAACAAATACAACGAAAAAAGAATTAGCGAAATTGGTTCAGCCGTCCACGCGCGATGCCGAGACCAAGGGAAATAGAGATTCGTTTTTATATATAGACTAGTGGTCCCAACAGACGTTGTACCGTCCGAACGTTTGCGGTTAAAGAAAAGGTGTACCTGCGAGTATTAATAGTGCACCCAACTTTTGCCAGTAATATTTAATCTTTTGAACGCCACTGCCACGTATATATGACAAACGAAAGCTTCCCTGTACGCCAAACGTCACAAATACGTGACAAAAAATACGGGGAATTTGTGACTTGGGTCGGGGTACGCCGATGCGTTCATGCTCTGGCGTTCAAAAGGTTAAGTCCCTTGTCAAAGGGTGCGAGCCTGTTGCCACACCGGGCACAAATGTAACCTACTGGCTGGTACTGAGAAATTCCATATGAAAAAAATCTAGTAACATTTTATATAAAACCGAGGATATCGTGCTAAGCACACATAAGGCCCGCTAGCGCCAGTGCCTGCCAGGGTTGCGGAACTGGTCGAGAGAGTCACCGCGGCCCTGGAACGCATAAGGCATTTGGAGGACACGGGTGGGTTTTAGTAAGTAATAGTCTGACACTCCCTTCCACTCCGCACAGAGCGGGAGGAGATGTAAGATGATTTCCTATCCAAAAAAAAGAACATGACATATTACTAACACTATCATCATCATCATCATATCAGCGGAATGACGTCCACTGCTGGACATAGGCCTGCCCCAAGGGGGGGATTGCCCCCACAAGTAACACTATACCACTCAATAATTTTACAAGCCGTCATTCCATGGTGACAATATTAGGCAAGCTTGACCGGTCTCGCCTCTCGCGAAACGATATTGCCCAATGCCGTAAAATTACACATTGCCAACATAATTTCATAGTACCAACTTAAGTGAATAAGTGTCAACTTGAAGTACGGCTGTGCAAATATTAAGTTTAAAAACAAAGTATACAAAGAACCTTCTTGTAATTGCAAGGTTTGTCTTATAAATATGATGTTTGTACAAGATATCGAAATCAGCTGTTTAGTTGTTCTAATAGACAATGATTGACAATGAAAATCAGCTGTGATAAACAATTGATACAATTGTTTTGTTACGCGTATTCACAAGGGTTTAAAATTATGTACTGGATTTATGGAATTATTATTTCAAGAAATCTATTCTAAATAACAAAAAAAATACCTTATATTTTCGAACTAAACTCTATGGCACGCAACAAGACTACGAAAGTACCTAACTTTAGTATTTTCTATCAATGATTATTTCCTCTCAAACAGTTAGTTTGGACTAGCAACAGGTATTATTCAAACAATAAGCTAACAACACACTTCCAATTTAACTAATCAACCATCCTACCCAATTATGAAGGGGCCCATTGTCCAAATATTCCCATCAAACCACCATACAAACGGTATTCAATCTCTTTGCATACCAGTTCTCACGAGATCCCCGCTAATATCTACCGAGTCTATAGTGAAAAACGAAGGCTGTTTACGAATTCCACTCACATACACAATATCTTAACTGGAATGGGCCTCTTGGCTTTCCTCGGGTAGTGACTGCGTAGTCTTGCTAGGGAAACGATGCTTTGAATGCTGTGGTACAAGTTATAAGACGGCAGCGAGACAATTTGCATGTCAATGATCTCCCGGCTCTTTCAAACCCAAAGGTTTTCTTGGTAGGTGTCAGCGATAAGACCGCCATTGGACCCATGGAATTAAGTTTGTGTAAAAAAGTTGTGTAACTATTTTTGGTGTACAGTTATGCACCTATCGATCTATATTCCGTAGAATAATGGTGTGGCAGTAAAAAGTGTTTTTTTTTTCTAGGTAAAAAGTCATTTATAGGTTCTAAGATGACTTGGATTTTTTGGGAAATGATAAACTGTAATGCTATGGTGGGGTTTTATTCCACTGAGAATATTATGAAATACTATAAGTTCTTATGGGTAAATGTAATACATACATAGGTCCTTGTAATACAAATGTGTAATAAAAATATAGCAATTAATCTTATGCTATTGTGTTTACAATTAAAAACACATTTAAATGAATAATGTGACGTCGTACGCTTTTAGTGATAAATCCTTTTTTTATGATAAATTACTTATAAATAAATTATAATCAATTCAATCATTTATCTGCACAAGTGGTTGCATTAAAAGACAGAGCAAATTTCAAGTTATGCAATAAATACGTTTGAATGAGACACATTTTTAATTTATGTAATGTAATACAGCACTTATAAGTGCAGTGAATTAAATAATTTATTACATAATTAAGTATCTGATGCACACATATATTTCACTTAAAGTGTTCGCAAGATTCAATCAAAACAGATGATATTACATTACTTTATGTTGTATACTAAGATTTGACAGTTATTGAAATTAATTGTGACAGATGTAGAAAGTAAGTGGCCACTCCACTTACAAAGTTACAAACATCGATTAAATTATATTGACTTAACCCCGCTTTCTGAATGAAGAATTTGGAGTTGAGTATTTTGTAAAACTCTACTTCAGCATGAAAAACAATCGAACTTTTAAATTCTTGTAGGGTTTGATATATTTTTCACTTCAAAAACTTATTTTGGCGATTGGATTGGTTTTACTATATTTTAAAATTTTGGCTTAATAGCTATAATTCATACAACAAAAACACCGAACCAACCTCATCGAGCTTAAGTTGACGACGTATCAAAGTACTATTTTAAACCGATTTACAATATAAATATCACTTTTCATTTAACTAAAACCTTAATTATTTGCATCAATTTACTCAGCGTTCCTCTAAAATTTTCGTTTCTCCGGAATTCACATCCTTCTATAACTTGGACCAAGCCCTAAGCCCTAGGCTCAGTTGATGTGGTGTCCTCTCACTTTCACCACTGCTCGGTATCACTCAAATCTGCCATCTCATTAGAATAACCCTTGGAGGGACAGCTACGTGGTGTTTTAATCTGTTCCGATACTATCCAATGGTTTATGGAACAAATATTAGCTTTTAATAGGGAAACCAATATACCGGATACTTCAGCGGCTAACTTTCTCAGGTTTAACGATAATGGGGTATTCTAGAATGCTCTCTAGATGACATTTCATTAGCTGGGTAAGGCTTAGTCATAATCTGTGGTCAGAACAAAATCATAAGAGGTTAGTTTATTTCGGCCGTGTTTTGTTTCTAGTGCCATACATTTTTGGACCGTTATTTTTTTTTAAGATTCCAAATACAAAAAAGTGAGCCCGTATTCTATTTAAGTTATGCATGTTTCTGGCTAGTTTTTAAGGTTCTGAATTTAAAAGTTGGAAAAGTGGACTCTTCTGCTGAGGTTTCTATTTGCCTGTATTTCACGATTCGTTTTCACACGTTTACCCAAGTAAAAACGTATCTTTTCGACATATTTTTTAAAGAAAATGTAGAGTTTTTTCGTTTTATATGCCACTTGTACCGCCCTACCGTAAGGGCGTGACCAGATCAACCGCAACGCCAGCCACTGATGACTTGATGACAGTGTGCGGGGCCTGTATTGCCGTATCGCTTTCCATACATTAAACTAATGGGATATTGTCCAACGTAGGGTCTGAATGTATGGAAAACGATACTCGGGCTGATCCGAGTGTAATCTTGTGACAAGCAGATCTGTGGTATTACGTTAGTGTAAGTGTAAAGTCTCGGTTTTAGACGCAAAAAGATGTTGATGATTGTCGACGGTGTAGTGGGTCAGTGATATCTTTCTAGTCAGCTTTTAAGAGACAATTCAAGGCGCTATGAAATAAGAAATTGTTACTACGCATATGGTAGGCGACAGATAAACTTGAAATAAAGTACATTGACCTTTCCGTCATATTCATTCGTAGATACCCGAACAATAAATTATGAACAGTTTCTCATTACTACAGAACGTAAAGGATCACGTTAGAAGTCGATTCAGGACAGCTTTATGGCTTTATTTCTGTTTTTGATATTAAGAAAGTCAATAAATGTAAATGGGTCAATGACCGTTATTGCACATTTATCCAAATATTATACAATTACAAGCGTGACTCCTGTGTATGAGGTCCTGGGTACGATACCCAGGGCCGGGCAAACTGTTTCGGGGTTTTCATATCACAAAGGACATTATCAGATTGGTCCAAATTCGAAAGTGACAGTTCATATTTGAACGAAAAATGTATGTAACTTGAATGTTGTCTTTTCTCGGAACAGTAACAGCCTAGAGTCTACCTAAAGATAAACTAGCACTTGAATACTTAAGCTTTTTTTATTTTAAGTATGGGATATCATCAACTGACTTCTTCCGCTCTGGGTGGAGCGAAAGGGCGTGTCAGACTCTTACTGACTAAAACCCATCCGTGTTCCTTCTTGACGCCGCGGTGACTCTTTCGAACAAATTCCGCAACTGAATACTTAACCTACCGTCTCATTGTCTATTTATTTTCAGCTTCCGTTTTACCTAAAGTTTATTAAATAAAACCTTTAAGCCAAACTTCTTGAAACCTTGACAAAACCAATTAGCAGTGTCAACCTTCTAATCTCTCTATGACAAGCCGCTGACGGCCGAAGCCATTATGTGCTATGTCGAAACCGTTTAGATGAATATCTTACGGACGTAAAGAGGCGTCAGACGGCGGAACAAGGGCCATCACGTCTTTGACAGAACTGTCACGATTTGACGAGGTCTTTATTAAGGTTTTCGACGTAAATTTTATGCAAAAAATAGTTGCTTTACATCTCTGATAAGCGAGTGGAGATAGTAATGACCAGAGGCCCTACTATGAAGTCTTAAAACGATCATGATTCCGCTCTAAGAGGGAGACGGAGCTATACATAGCGAATAGCACTATCCCGTTCACATCATCGGAATTAGATAGCATTAGCACGTCATAGAAGGGCTGCAGAGATCGGAATAGGTAGACTATATTTACCTAATGTTCGTGGAAGTAAGTAACATAGAGTTGATAATACCTCCTGTAAAATCCTGGAGTCGTAAATGGAATCATGACAATTAAAACCCGGGATTATAAAAACATGAACTGGACTTTGAGTTTGGTTCAAAATTATTTATTTGAAGAGTCAAAAGAAGAAAGAGTTGTGCGAAAACAAAGATATTTAATTTAACAGTTTTAGTAGGTACGGAACTATAAAAACATAATAAGATTCTTCAGTATAATAATTTTGTTCAAATGTATTCAAAGCGCAATAAGTGATTTGCAATTTCTTAAATCCCGGGATACAATCGTCATGTTTATGATTCCGGGATTTCAGAGGAGGTATTATCAACTCTATGTTACTTACTTTCACGAACATTAGGTAAATATACTCTACCCATTCCGATCTCAGGTAATGATGACAGAAGATGTTCTCTTTTAGACGGTGTAGACACGGTGTACTCGTATGCTAAGAACGGGGTACCTTCAAATCTTAACCCTTGAGAAGGTCTTGATCCTGCCTGGAAGCTTGAATTTTTATTAAGGTCGTCAAGGCAAGTACGGTTAAACAGACGACAATCTCGTTACTCGTTTTAACACAGGGTTACTGTTTAGCTTGTTACAAAAACAATATTATGCAAAACTAAAAATATCAGTTAAGTATTGGAAAAAACGTTCAAATACTATCAATCCTCAACACTAAGCTAATATTAACATAACCTGGATTCCATATAACAACGCAGATATCATTTAATGTCATGTATTTGTTAAAATTTTTAGGAAATATTGAATCGGAAATTTCAAACCAGAATCTGTCGTTAACGCTGATTACTATTTATTATGTCATAGTCTTTTGTTTTTTAAGATGATGACATTTTTAGTTCTAGGTGTATTGTCATTATGCGGTCGTGTCAGCGTTTTACCGAAGTAGCAGTAAGTACTTCGACCAGGATGTATTGTCCAAAATGTCTAGCATTAGAATGCGGAAATTATCATAAACCACCAATTGTAATTTGTTTTTTGTTAAAAAAAAATGTGAATTACGTAGTCGCAGTTCCTCATTTTAAATTTGATAGATATTTACTTAATTTAACACTATTGCGGGAAATTGAGTCTCACAGGACTAATGTGGCACTAATCATCATCTGCCTAGCCTTTTCCCAACTATATTGGGGTCGGCTTCCAGTTAAACCGGATTCAGCTGAAACGAG
This sequence comes from Mamestra configurata, assembly GCA_002192655.3. Taxonomy (NCBI): domain Eukaryota; kingdom Metazoa; phylum Arthropoda; class Insecta; order Lepidoptera; family Noctuidae; genus Mamestra; species Mamestra configurata. The sequence goes on from NDFZ01005447.1 coordinate 537,559, forward strand.
TATTTAACGTGGAGCTTATACTTCTTGGCAAGACTGGTGTCAGATTTTCTGGCTTCTGACTATCCGCAACGACTGCCAAAGATCTCCAAATGTGGCACTTATATTCAAATTATATAAAATATAGATTGATTCATTTTGGCCAGTGTATGATTTTATTTTATAGATAAAATAATTTAAGGCTTGTACCAATATGGAAATCTAGTCTACAATTGATGTGTTAATGATATAAATAATTATAGTCAATTTTGCTAAAATTAAGCAATTATCAGTACTTGTTTAATTTTAGCAAAGTATACTACAAAATAAACATGACACTACCACAATTTAATGACAACGTGCCAACAAATATGTCTAACTAATTAGCACCTTCTATACAAGTTAACAAGCTAAAACAATTACAGAACCAATCAGAAAATAACTAAGCCATATTAAAGGCAGTCTATAAATAAAATAATGACCACCTGACCTCTCTGCCAAGATACTTGACACCGAAGGGTTTGACAAGACCTTGTCAGTGACGTCATGACAATGTCACGCTTGTCAGTCAGTGTTTTTGTCATTGCTATTTCAACCTTGGAGGAATTAAATATTAATTTATTGAAGTTTTTGTAAAGAAGAATGACAAATTGATTGGTTAAGCAGCACTTGTTTTGTTAAGTGTGCTCTTATGTATTTAGTTGGTATATAAGGTTTTGTTTTCTTTTGTATGTTTGTTTGTTTAATTCGTTTTGAAGGAGGTGCCATGTAAATCTTACGTCACTTCTTAAAGTTCGTGTTTGTGCAAATACTCGTATCTTAAGATTATTCAGCATCTTAAGCTGACATCAATTACTGAAGGACGTTGAGTTTTTTAATGTTAGAAAATGAGTACTTACCTAAGTTTATAGATAAAAGTCAGGTGTTGCTTCTATGATAGTCAAAAAGACAATAAAATCAATATAGCTGAAGAAACACGTTCGTCTTGTTACTAAGGTCTTGTCATACATATATGATTTTAGTACTTATTTATTTTTCTTAGTTATCCCTACCTATAAAACTAAGACATAACTCTAGAAATAACTTTAATCTAAATCAAGAATAAACGACCTTTTTATAACCTTGTAATAGCCAGCTAGCAGATAGCAAGGTAATATAATATTAAATCTCTGAACTCCAAGTACAAGACGGCTTGCGAGTAGATTACTTTCCCATAATACAGAACAACTGATTATAGCCATGGGCAGATCTATAAAAGGGTATTTTACTACGAGATCGGTCGTAAGCCGACCTTGAAAGCAGACTCCCTTGGCGTGTCGACAACCCCATAGTACGCGAAGTGGGATTACTTCACCATGCTTTTTAGACCGTGCGATTTTAATGCGATTCGATTTCGATGCGATATTTTTATTTATTTTTTTATACTGCAGGTATTTGTTACAAATTTATGTTACAGTAATTTTGTTTCTGGTGTTTTAGGGCATTTAGAAAAGTAGTAAGTTTGTAGCTGTATATTTAACTAGATATTTCAGAAAATATCATTGACTCATCGAAATCTTCAAAATAAGCCATCATTACGTATCTTTCTCTAATAATGGGGATATTTCAGTCAGATACATGTAGCTGTATAACAGGATTGGTCACTGTTTCTAATTGACAATATGTCTATGTCTATGACCACGTAGTAACAAAGCACAAAAAATAAATACAGTTACTATTTTTCATGTTATATCAAATGACTCAGATATCGGTCCCACGAATATGATTGACAATGACAACAAACTGTAGTACCTACATAGTAGGTATATAAGCAGGATTGTAACGTGACATTGACATTTAGTTTACAAAATGATTTCGGAATTAGGTAATAAACCGACTTGCATCACGTCACGTGCAAGCGTGCGTGACTTAGAAACACTGTTTTAATATTTACTGACAAGACATGTCTCTTTTAGACGGTCTGTACTTAATTATGGCTTTCCTAACTGGTTTGGTAAATTATGAATTTTAATAAGGATTTACTTATTATTTTTATTTAAAGCACCGGTTGACCGCCATTTTATTTGGTGGAGTTCCATTTTTAAAATGTCATCTTCGTTTGAATTTGGAAGTTTCGTAGTCTAGAAAGACAATTTCCAAAATATCAAAATAATACAATTCTAATCTTGTTTTTGATTTGTCGTCGAGATAATAATAAATACATGTTTGAATAATTGAGAATACTTTTAAAATGCGACCCCATATAAGTAAATAATTGAGCATCATTCAAAGCGTTCGGTTAGTATTGGACAACTCGACGTTTTTGCGCCCGTAATCAAGTAAAACGTTCTACGTTTAAAATCTATAAATACCGATTGATTGACAGGTGTTTTGAAGTAAAAACTAAATTGGGCGACAGAACTGGTTATTTAGAATTTTAGAATACGATATCGATCGAGAATAGGTATTTTGCTTGTGCTCGATGACTGAATATTATAAACAACCAGCTTTTGCCCGCGACTTCGTACGCGCATATCCCGCTTTTCCCCGTTCCCGTATATATTTTATTTCGTTTCGTTCACCTATAGCCTTCCTCATGAATGTGGCTATTATATAAAAAAAAGAATTTTCCAAATTCAACGGGTAGTTCGATTAACGCGTTCAAACAAACAATGTCTTCAGATTATATTAGTTAGTATAGATAATTTTATTCCCTTGAAAATAAAACTTATAAAATCCTGTAAAATAGGGTAGAGTAGAGTAGAATACTAGTTCTTTATTCTTCACTAAAATAGTCATAGTAATTTTACAAGATATCTTAATTTTAAGGGTACAATGGTGGTGTTATCGCAGACAGCGATATTGAAGAAAACGAAAAATCTAAAAACAAAATATCCAAAATTAATCACACCCCTCGAAAATCGCAAACTATAACGCCACCCATATATTTTTCAGCGCCAATTAAACCGACACTACGCGCCATAATCGTATAATCGTAGAGTATAAAGCGCGCCACAGACAGGGAGGCGAGCAGGCGGCCAGACGCGGGATGCGATCGATACGCCCGTCTGCAACCCCCGCACTGCGGCCTGACCTTGCACCCGGCTTACTATCGCAGGTTTGCGTAAACTGCAGTTACGGGACGTCTGACTTTGTGTGAAAGGAAGTAAAAGTAGTGAGTCTTTTTGAAAAAATACAAATGTTATGTAGGTATGAATGATTGACGATTGAGAATGGTTGACGATGTGAAATCGTAGGTACTGTGTTAAATATGTCATAGTAAAAAAAATATTTTGCCTTCTTCTTCGTAGATTGGCTGGAGATGGACGTTTTAGCTGGTAAATTGTTAGTTCAAAATTTACCGTAAGCATTTTACCTGGAATAAAAAAAAAGATTTACAGCATGCCACTGTGCCACTTTTGGCATAAACATGGTGTATTTGCGACAAAGGACCCGACACAACGCTGCTTGAGCTTGAAACCGCATTTGGCACAAACACTAGGCAAGATAAATGCTGATTAAGTGTATCTTTGTGGTCTTCTGCCTATTTCCATTGAACGGTTCCGGTACCCATGTAATTTGTTTTCGCATATTTTCTGTACCACAACCAAAAGTGGGTATGCACATGGGTAGAGCCTGGGGATATAATAATAATAATATCTTCGGACAACTCACACACGGTCATCCGATCCCAAACTAGTCAGAGCCTGTGCTATGGCAACCAGACAACTGATAAACATACTTATATATTTCTAAATAACTATACGAAAGTCTGTTTGTTTGTAAAATTTTACGCCTAAACCGCTGAACTAATTTAATTAAGTATTTTGTTTATTTTGTGTAGGTTTTGAGCATATTGTATTTACCTTCGTCCGTGTGTCACTGCGGGGTACCAACTGAAAATCAGCGCTGGGTGTCTGACGCCCAGCAAATGCTGAGATGGTAACCCTTCCGGTATGGGCACGCTCAGCGCCATTCTGTACCTTGTCTGTGCCGAACAAATGTTTTCTATTCTATTCTTTTAATTTTGGTATAGACACAGGATTGGATCTTATTATCCCGGGAGTACATTCCCTTAAGTTAATATTCGACTTTCACCTAGACGAAGCTAGTTATGAATAAGAAGTGTTGTGAGCAATTCTTAATAGTTTACGTGACCTAATACACGTAGGTGATCTTAACATGCTTATCGGTCAAAAGCCTGTAATCTTGACAGCCGACGAAAAACAAACTCCAAAAAAAAATACAAGAGATGGATAAAAGCCGTATCTTCTAAAACCAGCTTCGTTTATTTGCCACGAACTTTCGAGCTCGACACACTTAGTATGGCATCTGTGTACCATCGCGGACACCGTAAAACTAATTATCATGGGAAATCTATCGAATTATACACCATTGCCATTTGCAAGCCAGAAATAGGTTACGGATATCTCTTTTGTAAGTGCCGAAGATTAGGCGACAGTGTTAGTGCTGATTAGTGGTAAAATTTTAGGAGCAATGGTAAGGTTGGATAATTAATGATTCACCAAGAAGAAAGATCATATTTTCTTATCTGCTAAGATAACAGATGCTCATCATCATTGTCATATCAGCCGAAAGACGGTTTGCAATGCACAGAACTATAAACAATGTTGTTGCCCATTCTCTGGTGAGTCCCTTAGCCGCCTCTTACGACACCCACGGGAAGTGACGGGATGGTGCTATTCTTTTACGTCCGACAGACGATACGATTCAGATGCTATTCAAGTGGTATTTTTTATATATGGAAAAGCTCTCGCAAGTAAATATAAAATAACATAACGAACTGTTAAACAAAATATATTTACATGCAGTGGTGAATGCCAATTGTCGTACTTAAAAAGCATTCAAACTCGAGACGCGACCAACTTTTGAGTTGAGTTTTTGACAGTTAGCGTCTGCGATGAGAATGCGAATGATCCCCCAAAATAAGAGAATTGCTCCTCTGATATATCTACATATATTTAAGCTAGCCTTTGACAGCGACTTCGTCCGCGTGGAATAGTTACTTTGGAGTGTATTTTAAGATACTATTTTTTCAAAAAAACGCTTGAGCACTGGTTTATTTATGTAATTTCTATCAAGTGCCTAAATACAAAGTTTCTTTCATGGTTTTATCTTCAAAAATGATGTACTCCCATACAAAATTTTATCCCTTATTTCAACCCCTTCAAGCCCTTTACTCGCGACAAAAGGTAACCTATGTCCTTCTCCAAAGGCCAATATATCTCTTAACCAAATTTCATCAAAATCGGTTCAGCGGTTTAGGCGTGAAAGCGTAACAGACAGACAGATAGATACTTTCGCATTTATAATATTAGTAGGATATAAGTATGGATTACACTGAATACTGCTGTATTTTTTCATTGTAGTTGTCTTTAATGGATGGGTACTCACGTTGCCCACGTTGAATCAAAAAGCCAGTAACTTTTATGTCAATGTCTATTAACTCCAAAATGGCCGTATCTCCTCTAATTACAGCCCTGTTTCGCAAGCTCCTACATTAAGCATTCTGAGGTAATGAGAGAATAGAAAAATGGAGTAAAAAACAGCGATTGTCCTGTTAAAACAATGGCTGGTCGCGCATCGGTGGATGCGATTATGCGACCTTGGCAATCGACGTTTCCGTAGCCTGAGTCATGTCGCGCGACTTTTTTGTCGTGAAATCGAAGCTGCTGTCGATTTACTTGAAAAGTGTTTTTTTGTTCGGTTGTACTCGTATTTCCATTCTTGTTTGGGAATTAATGAAAATTGTGTGTCTTGTGTGATCGATGGTGACGTCACACATAAGTTCTTTAATCGATTTAGTTTAATGAGAACAAAGTAAAGAAAACATAGTAACATTTTTCTGTAAAATCATTTTATAGTAGCAAACATTGTTGTGAATTTATTGCGATACGACAGTTGAGTAATTCAGATTTTGGCAACCCAAAGTTTAATTTGCTGACGTTACGTCTAATGGGCCCCACGAGCAGTTTTAAGCAAAGCGTGCCTTAACTTGGCACGGAGCCGGAAAAACGTCAAGATGAAAAGTGACTTATTTTATATTGTAAATAGGTACGGGAACATTTTACTTACCTACATAATTAACCTAAGTTATATCTAAAATAGGTTGGTTTTATCAAAAAGGAGACTAACTTCAAAACGCTGTCTGATATCTTTTTCCTGGGGCATATATAAATCACCAAAGAATTGCAAACGCCGTAAGATTGTAAAATATCGCATGAAATTGTAAAATATTTTTTTTTTATAAGACACGGATATATTGGAAACTATTGAATTTGGATGAGATTGATTGTACACAAAACGATTTTCTCATAATATATCGAGAAATTATAATCTATTAAAGATTTGTTACAATCTCGTCGAAATCTTTCTTAATTATACTTTGAAATATCACCATAATACTAATAATACAAGCATATTATTCTTCAAAGGACTCTTTGTTCAAAAACGTATCCGTCCAGACAGCCGGCAGGTATTAATCGAATTAACATTCATTGATTCAAACCGTTATGAGTCTGGAAGCACTTTAATCACCCATTTTCATTGATAAATCTTTTTTACAGCTGAAAAATTTCATTTGTTTTGCAATATTAATGGCTGAATATATTTCGGTATTCAGTGGTTTGCTATATTCTGGATCCGTTTTTTTTTTAAGTTTCTCTTTTTGTTTTTGAATTTAGATTTTCCTCTTTATAGGATCGTTTCAAGAACTGTTGTTTCTTGTAAAGTTTAACAGCTTTTTACCTACCCGTTTTCTATATATTGCTATTTATTGCTGTATATTGTATTATATTTACACATATATTCCATTTATTTTATTATTTATTATTTTATTTTATTTTTTATTTTCCATATAGTCAGTTTCTACAATTAACTGTGGGTCAGCTAATCTTAGAAACTGAATATATGACTAAATGCATAAATGGTTGAGATATTGTATAATCCTAATCGATAGAATTTTATAATTCTTTTATATTTTTACCGTTTCAGCATAGTAAATAAAATATGAAAGAATTATAAAATTCAATCGAATTGTGTTCTAATCGAAATTCTAATCTATTTCCTAAATGCACTAGTTAAAATCTATTTAATAGTGCATAGAGTTATAGACTCATCAAATTGAAAGGTAGCTCATTTTTTATTAATCGAGGGTTTTTATCCGTTCTCATGGCAACAGAGTCGAAGCGAAGCTTTTCTAACTGACTTGGAATGCGGGCTTTAACTTAACAGCGTATTTAAGCACACAAAGTGTTTAAAATAATTGTTTATTACTTGTTTAGCAATATTTTGACGAAGTCCTTTCATAATTATAGTTATAACAACTTAAAACGCCATTGTTTAACGTCAAATTGCTTCACAAAATTATATACACTGTTAATATTTTGTTGTCGTTTCGCCAGGCAATAAAATCTTGTGCAAATTCAAATAAAAATAAACAAACATATGTCGCAAATGTTAAAAGGTTAAATTAAAGTTTAAATGACTTGTAGTTAATATATACTCTTCAATATGTATTCTATTTGTGACCTATCCCAGTCATTTTGCAACTATCGATTACTTAGAATAAGTCGTTAATTTTCGTGAAGTAACAAATAATTAAATAGCATGACGTGTTTTCACTACGCGATTTCTTGCTAACAACATAAATTTATTGATTGAAAAAAAAACTGGATTGAATTATAAGTGTTTCTATTGCAATAGCTAAACATGCGTGTATTTCAATAGCGGAAAGATATGACTAAAGGCTTAGAAAATCTCAATACCAACATTTTAATATTTCACTCTTTTACAAGCTCTAAAACACAGAACTTAACGACTATTTAAAATCTCAAAACTTAAGTAATTTATCGTCCTTTTTGCAATTAAAAACAAAAGAATGTTGGATAAGTATCTGCAAGATTATCACAGCAAATAAAATATGTTTTTAATTACTCTTGTCAAAGAGACAAGGCGCTTTGCATTCAACTTTGAAGAATATCAGCTGTTATAATCTTCAGAACCGAAACAATCGTCTGAAAGCCAGTTGCAATCATACAATCAACTTTTAGTTCTTTGAATTTATTGTCTTCCTTAAGGCAATAAAGACGCATTTTGTTTACCAAGAAAAAAAAGTCGTGAAACCTCAATCCCTGCCAAGACTTAACTACTCTATTTAATCCGTCAAGTTACATGCCAACTCCAGACGTACTATCATGCCATAAACTTGGTCCTTTTATTAAGTTACTATGGTGGAAATGTTCTCTACTGCCAAGTTAAATTGCTGCCATGTCTGTTTGAAACTTTATTACAGTTTTTTCTTGTTTTGTAGACGGTAGCATCGTCGGAACGGGACAGAATGATGGATGTCGATGGGACATCCTAGATAGCGGCTAGAGGTTGGCAGTGCATTTGAACTTAATGCTCCTTTTTGATAATTGGATGTTGTTTGAAGATCTAGTTTGTAGTATTTGTTTCATGGTAAATAAGAAGCAAGCTAAGTGCGAAATGATGATTGCTTTCGGTCAGGTTGAAAATATATAACAATTCTATGTAAAAAAAAACCACACGCTTCGATGGCATACTAATTAAAAGAATCTTTATTGAGAATTTTAATTTAGAATCCGCTAATTATTAATAATCTCATCATAGGGTTTTTTTCCTTATAATTAATCCTGAATTTACATAAAAATAAACTTCTTCTAAGTTCTGTCAATTTCAAAACTTTGCCTCCCTCATATCAAAATTCGTTCTCGAAAACAAACGTAGAGTACAGTCAACCCATCAGCGAGTCAACGGACTCCTGAAAATTTCGACCATAAACATTTGAGTGCAAGTAAAAACTTCCGCGGCAGGGTGTACGGCGATTATTAAATTCCTGGCTGTCCTATGCAAGGGGGAGCTTCGCCTGAATAGTGGTGTGAATAGTTTGCATTCGTGAAGTAGGTAGTGTTTTAAATATTATTATTTTGTTATTTTTTGTCGGTTTTTCTGGAAAATAAAAGGAAGTTTTGAATGCAGAATTAGATCTTTTATATGTCTGGTCTGTTTCCACTTGCGTTTTTTACTAAGGTAGATAAAACCTAGTATAAAGGTTGCTAATTTTTTAAGTGTAGAACAACTTGCGACTTTTTGGAGCATAGTATATATCCAGTAGTATGTATGTAATATCCCTTTAAAGTCTGTAAAAATACCACTAATAAAGTAATGATAATAAATAACATTTCATAAAATGAATTTCGCATGCAAAAATATGACTTACTATTAGATTTGCAAGTGCATAAAATGTTGCACAAACAAATGCATAGATCACCACCATTTTCCGCAAATTTTTGGCGTCCGTAAACGTTCAATAAATCTTGCAATAAAATGTGAAAAGACTTATGTAGCGATATGAAACTTTTATGATTAAAGTTACAGGGAAACATAAAATCTAGGCATACTTAGACTTAGTTAAGTCAGTCATAAATATTGTTAGGTATCGAGAACCTTGCTTAATGGGATTTGGAATCACAATATAATCTTTATATTGGATGATCCCTACAATTCCCATGCTCTTGTGCCACCCACAGGAGCTTGGGGTTTGGCATAGGGAGAGAGAGGCCTGTTCCCAGCTGTGGGTAAAGTTGGGCTATGGATGATGATGATAATGATATTGTGAACCTGCTTTTTCCTCGCATCTTCGTTTCTGGCCTAATCCACAGTATCCACAAGGACCTTTCAATTTTTTACACTAAAAGTAGCATAATTATGACATATTTCATCTTTAGTGTAGTTTTCTACCAGTGAGATAATTTGTTTGTTATCGGACCGTAGATACAAACAATTTTTTTTTTTAATTTTGATACCTTCAATTTTTTGGTCGAAATTCTTTCATTGGTCGAAATTAGACCATTTTTGTTTTTTAATTTAATGTATTTTTTAAGCATTTCTATAAAAATAGCTATCTGCACTCTCCTTCTCCATATAAACTTTAACTGTGCCTATTTGCAAACTCATTCCGCGTATTTTTCGTTAAAAGGGTACAAAGTTTTTGCTCTACGTATTAATATATAGATTACTATGACACAGAAAACACTGACTGTTTATTGAACTAGGAAAACACTGCTAAGATAAAAGCGAATACACCATTTCAGACATGAAACGGTCAGACTATTAAATAATGGATAAGACTCGGTAATAAACAAGTATTTAAGCATGTGTCAGTAAGTAAAAGTAGGCAACAATATTCCTAAAAGCCACATCTTCATTTATTGCAGATATCGCCACTCACTTCATAACATTATATTAATGAGATGTTAATACAAATCTTAGAATAGGAATGATATGTAAGAAATTATTAATCTTAATCGTGAGACTTATCACGCGATTTAAGCTCATTATGATCATATTAATTTGCTTTAAATAGAAAATCGATGTTTATCTAGGAATTTTACAAGTTAATCAACATTTATTATGAGTTAACACCAGAGACTTAACCGATTTACGATAGGAATAGATTAAAGCTAGAACTGTTACCACATAACTTCGTCATTTATGAACCGTTTTGATTTTTTTTATGTGAAAGAATATACATACTTTCCGATTGGTTTCAAATTTCATGAAAATCAGTTCAGTAGTTTAGTTTTTAAATAGCTGGAAAAAATATGTCATCCAAGTTAACAAATTTTGCCTTCCTGCGACTCTCCAGTGGTGTTGTAAGGGGTGGGGTACCACATAAAAGAGAAAACAATTATAAAAACTTTTTTACAGATAAATACAACCGACTTCCACTAAAAAAAAAACACTACAAAGTGTGGAAGTCGGTTTTCAAAAAGTTTGTTTAGTTACTACTAAATAGAACTAAATAGAATGATTGATTTCAAAATGATGCCAATGTCATTGATTTATCAAAAGAATCGCACGCGCTTGTTTTTGTCGAATTAAATACTTATCGATATCTCCGACTTTCGCTGTCGTATTAGGTGATATGATAATATTGATAATGTCAGATACGCGTTATGATAAAACGATTATTTAAGTCTCTACTTTCTTTACAGTTGAATGGAAATAATAAAATTCTTGTCTATCATTTATAAGAATAATTTAATAATAGCGACTCATATAAAACACTGCGTATAATTGAAAATATTTGTGGAAAACTGCTTGCAGTTGCAAGTAATAATAAACTAGCAGATACGCGGATGTTCAAAGTACCATATAAATAGTGCTAGACTCTATCAAACCATATTTTTTTTACTGAAAAATATGTAAGGCTTTGGGATATTTGTCCACTAGCTTCGCCACAAAGACCGGTCCTAGGGGGCTACTCTCTAAGCCCGAAGTCCGTAGTTTCGGGCTTAGTTGCGGGCGTATTCTAGTCTATCACCTAACCACTAAGAATTAATGACAACACAGACAGTTACTGTCAAATGGTGTTGTCATTCATTCTTAGTTCGGGTTCGAAACTAATCGCAAGTCCGTAGGTGATACGGTGTAGAATACGCTCGCAACTAAGCCCGAAACTACGGACTTCGGGTTTAGAGAGTAGCCCCCTGTGCTATTGATTTTGCTATTGTTTGTCCTGTGCGAGACACAAACACTTTAAAATTTTATCTTTCTTGCATCATGATCATACCAGCAGTGGACACTGCTGGACATAGGCCTCCCCCAAGGAGGAGGGATTTGCCATAATCGCCACGCTCAGCGATCGCAGTGTAGCTGTTGCAATGCACAGAGAATGCTGCTACCCATTCTCTGGTGAGTCCCTTAGACGCCTCTTACGACACCCACGGGCAGTGATGGGATGGTGCTATTCTTTTACGTCCGACACCAAACAAAACACATAATATCTTCACACAAATTAAGTTTCTGGTATCCAAACTTTGCCGGTTTAACTTGCAGTTCTCAACCAAGATGATTGGCCATGAAAAGAAATCACACTGTTTACACAACCAACTAATAAGACACAAACCACTCCACTTTCAATCGATACAAACTAGTCTACAGAACAGGTATCACGAACTTTTTCTAATAATTAATTAAAATATTCACTCGACAAGTGTGCCGCAGTAGATCAGGTCCTTGCGTTTGGCATTGACATTCAGAGCGACGCCGCGGTCGGAAGCTTGTATAGCGGTGGTGTGTCCGGTTGCGCAGACGACAAACACACACACACCCCACAAACTTAGTATCAGTCACGCACACACCGAAAGAGGTGTGCATTTTATGTCTTTTTGCCTTATTTGGGACATAGTCTTGTATGAAAAGAGGGTGATGACTTGGTGAGTCAGGACAGGGGTCTGTGTTTTGTGATTAGCTGAGTTTATATAGGTGGAACATGTTATTGTAGTCAAGAATACAATAGAATAGAATACTCTTTATGTGTACAGTGTGGTGTACATAACACCGTATAAGTTACAGAAAAGATAGATGAAGAAAAACATTACATAGGGTGACACAATGGGCGGCCTTATCGCTAAAAGCAAATTTTTAAAGACAACCTTTGGATGGATTTAAGAGAGCAGGGAAAGACAGTGCTGTAGGTAGTCTTAGTCAATGACGTATTCTGTCAAGACACGTCACGCGCCAACATCGCAGCTCTCAAAAAGATCGCAAGCACTATCGGTATACCTACATACGAATATATCATCGGTAGCAAGATAGCTACGTACTCATACGCGAAGTTTAAGGTGGCGGTAGTTACCTTCTTTTTATGCTGTCATTTTAGAATGACGGTAACAGTTGTATAATTTATATCGAACTAGCTTTCGCCCGCGACTTTCGTTTGTTTCCGTTCCCGTGGAAATTTAGAGAAATACTCCTCTTAGTGCACCCCTACATTCCCCAAGGAGCCTACATGCTAAATTTCAGCTTTCTAAGACCAGCAGTTTCGACTGTGCGTTGTCAGTCACTCACTCAGTCAGTCAGTAACGGAAGAGTTTTATACATTGATGATTGATTGAAAACCTTTGTTTTAGCAGTGCAACATTTTGGTGTAAACTTCATCAATGTGGTTACTAGATCTATACAGGAAGAAGACCATTGTTTAGTCCTTATTGTTGATTGAGATGACAATGGAGATCTGATAAATAGTGGAAATCTTATCGAAGACGACAAAATGTCTGCGTAATTTATGATATCAGCTTCTAAATGTGCCAGTGTCGGCCATTGTCATAGTTTCCAACTTGAAGTTACAAGCTAAGTTGGAAGACCCAAATAAGCCTGTTAATAACAAGGTTTTATTAGTCATTAGGTGATAACGATAAGGGGTGGATTGGCAAAAGAAAAGATAGGCTCAGTATTGGGCGAAGTGAAAAATGTCTATGATGTTTTTTTTTCAAATTGAATATGGGACTAATGGTTATTTATGATTATTTATTAATGCATTGACTGTAGAAAAGAAATTACTCCATATTTATAATACATTTTACATTTTATACTAATATATACGTGTTTATTTTTTGTTTTTATTTATCTGTCATCATTCAATCAATTTTGACATACCTACCAAATAATTCGTGTTTACCTCTCGCAATATTTTGTTTTACTTTTTTTTCTCTTATTTCGCATGCAACCATATTTGTACGCTTCTTGGCATAACATAGAGACCTATAAACTTTAATTTAAGAACTGTATTCACTACCTATGTTAGGTACCCACATAAAAATGATTATATATAAATAAATTATAACTAAATAAAATTGATTATTATTATTGATGATGACAAGGGGTATCGTGTGTCAATAACTGGTTTACGGAAGTCAGAGACGCAGTCATTCAAAGATAAAAAAAAGTCATGCTTGTTGCAAATAAACTCTTTTTCTCCTTTCTTCTTTACTTCTTTCTAAAATGCTCATTCAGTTTCTGGTTGCACTTGAAGCCGATCCCAACATGGATAGAAAAACGCTAGATCGCTGACGTAAAAGTTAATTTCGCAATTAGCACTGATATAATTATCGCACACAACCGCACTTATACAGACGATACACAATTATATTTTACTACTTTTGGTTATTAACGAGTCTAACGGTATCGTCTGTATAAAGTACAGATTAGTATTCTAGACTTTAGCTGGTGCCGTTTAATATCCGTTTATTGGTAACTCAGGTGAATACGTAAGTCTAGGATATAATTGCATAAGGATGTTAAAGTAATGATACGTGATGAGAATGGTTTATGAATATGTACGGGTTATAATTTGTTAGTTTATATCATAGGTTCCCAACGGGGGCGGTTCCACTCCTTAGTGGGCGCTGGAGCTTTTCGTGGGGGCGGTAGCTGGTCCAAAGACAAATGAGGTGAAATGTATGGTCTTTGTCTGAATTAAATGTTTTTATTATAACATGTTTTTCTAGTTTTTAATAATTACGACTCTCAGCCACGACCAAGAGGAGCTCGATTACAGAGAGACAGAGAATTCATTTTTAATTTGTGATCATTAATAGATAATAGACAGACATATAAAATTGTTATAATTAACTATTATGTAAAGGGGGGCGTTGGATTTTTTTTCTTGTAAAGGGGCGGCGGAGGGGGGGCGTAGTCTATAAAAGGTTGGGAACCTATGGGTTTGCGTTTTGTTATTTCATGGAAGTAAGATTATTATTTTTTGAATGGTTTGGTTTTTTATGAATGGTGAAAGTATTTGGGACGACTTTTCTATTTTGATGATCACTGTTTTGTTATGTTTAGGTATCGCACCGTAAAATATTTATTACGAACGTGGTCTTATGAGAAAAGTAAACCAAAATAACTTTCTGTAAATCTCTTTATAATTTTCTTTCGATTTTTTATCTGTCGCATTCTTTAAGTTTTTACTTACTCATACTTACCTGCGTTACTTTTTACAATCAATGAAATTATTATCAAGAACATGACCTTAATATCAACTCAAATATTACAATTATGACAACGTTATTTTCATACAAAACATGAACATATTTTTACATCAATATTTAATAAACGATGACTTTCATATTACAAAGCATTTTTTTTAAAATATACACCAAATCGTACTCATCATTTCCACATAAACTTGACCCTTGCCTTCAAACAAAGTATGCCTTAATAGAGGTCTGAGAAAACTGGATGTTTTTTTAATGCGAAATCATTTCAACTACAATGTGACCTTTACTTAAGCTTTACTTACATACAACTATCACCTAAACATAGGCCTTAGAAAACTGGTTATTTTTCATGAAAACTTATCCACTATAATTTAAGCCCTCTTTACGTACTAATAACACCCACAGAGAGGTCTTACAAAACTGGAAGTTTTGTAATGTAAGGTGTGCAAAAGAAAAAGCTGTGTAGACAAATAACTGATAGCGAATACAGTAAATTGACACGATTATATTCATTCTTTATGAATGGCTACACCTACGGAGTTCATTCACATACTGATTGGACTTGTGGGCTATTAAGGCGTGTGCACACGGTTGTGAACGATACGGTTTTACACTTTCACTCTTCGTATTGAATCAGCTGATTTTCAAGCTGTAAATGTTTCTTTTGATTTGCCTTCGGAAAAATTTAACCTTTTTAACGCCAGAGCATAAATGCATCGGGCGTGCCCCCGACGCCAAGCCACAAATTCGCCGTATTTTTTGTCACATATTTGTGACGTTTGGCGTACAGGGCACGCGCTTGCTTGTCACGTATTTGTGACAATAGCGTTCAAAGGGTTAAATAGGTGTAATCATGGAGGATATATGTGTAGCGCTAGAGTGTTACCAATAGGTACGAATAGCAACTGTACTTTTTTTCAGAAAGTATCTGCCTGAATGCCTATTTAATTTTCATTAAAATTATACTTTTCCGTTTGCCCTAACTTTTATTTTTAAAGGCTAACCGGCCACCGATAATATTAAAGTAGGTAATATTTAACAGACGTACTTTTTGTTTTTCGCTCGCTCTGCTACTTCATACATAGGTAGTTAGGTACTAGTGTAATGGACACCCACATTCGCTAGTACTTAATAAACGAAACGATATCTGTCGCCCACGACACCTCTGATTTACCGCTGACTCTGATCTAGTTGAAAACGATTCTATGTATACATACCGGTCGCACTACTCGTGTTATAGTAAGTTATTTATATGTTTGCATGTGGGTTAGTTAGTTAGAGAGGAGCTCTTTTGCCACGAGTTCCTATATAATAACAGCCGCACGGGTCGATCTTCAAGGTTAAGCAACGCTTGTCAAGGTTGGTCTGTGGATGGGTGGCCATCTTAACATACAGAGTTTCCTCCGTGCCGCGGAAAGCACGTTAAGCCGCTGGGCCCGGCTATGATTTGTAAGATCTTTGACAGTCGTTACGAATTGTCAGAAGCCAGAAAATCTGACTCCGGCCTTGCCAAGAAGTACCGTGTTATCCAGTGAATGGGTTGTAGAGGTCTGGTAGGCAGCCGCTCCACGTAAAATGCTGGTATTCAGCTGAATCCGGTTAGACTGGACCGACCTCAATATAGTTGGGAAAAGACTAAGCATCTATTATGATGATGTGGGTTAGTTAGTCAGTTCGTAGAATCTTTTGATTAAAATGTAAGTTTATTATAAGTTACAATAAATGTACATAACTAACTTTAAACTATTTACTTAACCTATTAATATCTACTTACTTAACCTAACTATATACAAAAACAAAATACACTTAGGCGTCGAAGTATATTAAAACGTTGTTTTGATTCTTAGGTGCTAAGTTTTTTCTTCATCTGTAAAGTATGGTTTGAGAAGCAATTCTTGTATTTTTAGGGTGCTATCGCAGTATAAAACAACAAAAAATACCTTTATGCTTAATCCCTATTTTGACCAGTTTTTGACATTGATAAATAATTATCGCTGAGATGATATTAAAACTTGCTTTTTTAAGTACGAATATTGGGCTGCTGAACAGAAAAAGTTGATCATAAAGTGCCTGCACATTTTAATTTTCAATTTTCTTTTCCTTCTTCAAGACTTCAATCGAAGATTTTCTTTTGGATTATAGACTAATTTCTGCAACCGGCCTCGAAATGAAGAAAGAAGACTATTCAACATTTTTTGTAGATCTGATGAAAATAGCAGACCTACCTTTATCAACTTTAAAAAAAGAATAGTACCAACTAGTCCATGAGAATCATGCCTGTGACAGACACACTGACACTGATGAACTAGTTAAGAATGAACTGTAACCAGTCACACTAGTAGCTCTGTCATTGTACACGTCTTCGCAGAATCCTAACGAGTATCATTTACATCTCGCAACTTGAGATTCTGTACCACTTTCAAGTAAAGGTCAAAGTATTTCGGTGAGAAAATATTCTTTGGTCAACGACTTCTATGTGTTAGATTGAGATGGTAGACAAACGTCTTGATAAGACAAATATTTGACAGTTAACAAGGTTTTTTAAAACGGTACTAGTGTTCTTATTTATCTTTGTTTTTCTGTAAATAAAATTGGCAAGATCATGAAGATAAGAGTTTACTCTTGAACCACCCGATTCTGTATACATTTCTCACTCCGTTTTCTATCCGATATAATTATTTTAACACCTAATAGAAAGTGTAAGAATAATCCAAATCTAATTGAGTTTGTAATTACGATATAGCATTGTTATATAAAACTTGAAGAACGAACATTAACCATCACGTTTGCTCTATCCTTCAGCAAGACATGTAGAATAGACTTCCCTTTTCGTCACCATAGATCAGTAGAGGTTGAATGTGTACTTACTAATTCCAAGTGTCAAAGAACATTCCAGGCTTTAAGCCCGCATCTTGCCACAGTGACTGTTTATTGATGTGAAACATCTATAGCCGCGGGTAAAACCGATTGTTGGTGTGGTGACGTATATGCTTGTCGCAAATAAACTATTTTTCTTTCTTTTACTCAAAATAACTTCGATGTTTCACATCTGCCAGACGTCCTGTGACGGCTCACAATTTGTTTACCACCATTTTTATGTCAGCAACATTTTATTTGCACACGTAGTAGCAATTCGCTGGCGCCTACGATGGTTATCAAGTAACCTGATTCCACCAT
This sequence comes from Mamestra configurata, assembly GCA_002192655.3. Classification (NCBI taxonomy): domain Eukaryota; kingdom Metazoa; phylum Arthropoda; class Insecta; order Lepidoptera; family Noctuidae; genus Mamestra; species Mamestra configurata. The sequence continues at coordinate 555,519 of NDFZ01005447.1, forward strand.
TTGACACCAGCAGCCCGTGTGGGTTGACAACCAGCTGACGACAGAGTTGTAGGTTCTATTCCCACGTACTGTCAACCGAAAGGAGATAGTGTTATCTGGACTACAAAACCAACCTTATTGCGTCAACATAAAGGCGTTGTCAAAGCCAAGTTGCCTTGCAAGTGCTGTTACCTACGAAATAAAACAAGACCGTTATTTGCGAATCGGTTAAAACCGAATAATCTCCATACATAATGTGTAGAAGTAGGTAAACTTTGAACACTACGCATGGTCTTTAACTCATAGTTGATATAACAATACGGGTGGGTCAACGACTCCACTATCTATGGATAATTGGGTACCTAGTGCCTATCTATGTACTTCAGAATAGCTAGATCAATATGGCTAATCAAGCGGTCACCATACCTACAGTAAAGTGAATATTTATATAGCTACTATATTGCCTCATTGGATTATTTCAATTGTGAGTGTTATTATTACTCAAACAAATTGTCAAATAAATCACGAATTAGTAAGTACCTATGGAATAAAAACTTTTACAACTGACTGACAGTCGACTGTCATTCAATCGCGAATCTGAATATTGCACAGTCATTGCTGAAGCAGTAAGCATGCAATATGGAGAATATATTTCTAGAACTTTTCTAATATTTGCTTCTGAACGGGACTTAAAGACGCACACAACAGCTACTAAAGACATAAAGGCACTCACTCTTAACGGCAGAAGAAAACACTAAAATCAAAAATCCATTTCGGCTCCGGGCTCATATGGAGATGAAAGTGCATAGAGCATTATGTTTTATGGTATAAGAGTAATAACATCGAACATATTCATGGTGAAAGTTATCTGAACGAGGCAGAAGATTTATGAGTTGATGTCTGTGTCTATGGTTAGCGGATAGATCTGAAGTGACGTATTGGGATCGTGTGGGATAGATGGGCCAGGTCGGAAGTAAGTTTGACTTGAGCAGTTAAAACGTGGTATGGTAAATTAATCTTGGTGTCTTTGGTTTTCAACTTCAATCATTTGAGATTCAGTTGTGTTTTAATTTGATTATAATAGAGGAGGAAAACTTTTTTAACTTTTAAAGTTAAAACTTTATTATGATTTTTTCGTTCTCTGTCAAAACCATTCAGTGATTTTTCTTTTAGCAATAAGGCCGCCCATTGTTACACCCTTCTATTTTTAAGCGGTGTAACGGGGATTCAATAAAGAGAAAAATAATTTCTATTGTATTTTATAATTATGTACCTAATATCCAAAACTTTCAGCCCTTTTGTATTCTGCGCTGAAAGCTGTATTCTAAAGATTGTTAAAGAAACTATTTTCTTAACAAAAACTACCATTCCAAATAGAGTAACATACCTGTAATTGTAAAATTAAAAGTTTTACATAATACTTACAAGTTTAACATCGTTTCTGATACCTAAATATTAAAACTGTGTGCATTACCGATTCTCATGGTTCTGTTATTAGAATAAATCTTTCAAATGTAAAAACTTCAAGTCGTTTAACAACCCAGTGACAAATAAAAAATATGTGTGTCTCTAGCTCTACTACTAAGTAGCACTACTAGCCACTTAGACAACCAGCGCAATTAAATAAGCAATCACGTTATATTTGAGAGTGTCATCATGTCAAATAAAAAACATCATAATAAATTATAAATAAGATATCAAATCATCTTGTCATGCGTACTACTGACATTGTGACACTTATTGATTTCAGAGAAATTACATTCTATTTCTTTTCAAAGAAGTTTATCTTTGATGTGCCAACAAAATGTATGTTGTGTGTCATGTATTAAAGTATAACGCAGAAATGGATACTGGCCTTTACTCACGACTTCGATTGCATGAATCGTTTTGGGAATTCTTTCATTGCACGTATAGCTAAGGAGCAGGATTTCCTGCTGAGGTCTGTGTTTCCCGAATAGTTTACTTTTTGACAAGCGTGCTCCATTCTCGACCGAATTTTCGTCGAGATAATTATACAAGGTGGAGACGACGATACGACAATAAATAAATAAATAATAAAACAATAAATCTAAACATTGGCAATACTAGTTCATACGAATATGTTGTCTTTTATCACAGATTTTATGTCGCCATAGAAATATTTTATCTATGGATGTCACTAATTATATATTTTTGAGTGTTTTTGACGCTGCTACATTTAGGGGTTCCTATTATTTCTTGGGAATAAGAAACCTTGAACAGTGACATTTAGAAATGAGTTCCGAAGAAAGACGACTAAGCGTTAGTTCACTTTTTATTGATATTATTGATCGATCGATTTAATGCAAGAAACTAAATATAGTAGGTCGTTATACCGCGTTACCTTTTATAGATAAAAGTAATTTAGCCGCCAGCTGTGAGGAAAATCGTGTAATTTTTCATAGTCCTCTCGTTTCTTCTACACTTCCTGTATTCGGAGTTGCAAAACAGACAGAGGTGGTTCGTTAGAGGAAAGTGCTGCTATATTTGTGACATAGATAGGTAAGCCTAATCACACGATCACACTAATATTATAAAGGCGAAAATTTGTGAGTGTATGTTTGTTACTTCTTCACGCGCAAACGGCTGGACCAATTTTGATAAAATTTGGTATGTAGGAAGCTGACACCTTGGAGTAACACATAGTCTACTTTTTATATATATCTTAAAACCGCGGGTAACACCGCGTGGCGCACCTAGTATTTCATCATTCTGGTTTTTCCATAATCCTATTCCGGATATCCGAATAAATATTCCATCCCCTTCCTCTGGATCGCGAAAGCGTATAGACGTGTCCACTGTGCATATTTTTTAACGAAAAATACAAATTTCTAATATTATATTACAAAAATTTGGAGTGAAATATTCTGTGAGATACCAGGGCGTAAGGAAGCGATAAGAAATCACTCAAGGAAGCCGCACGTACAGGACAGGCACACACAAACAATCAAAGTGAGTGAATCTTCCATTACTTACAAGTAGAGGTCAACTAACACTGGACGGATAGCAGTTTTGTTCTAAAACGTCGATCGTCGACCAGCCAGCTAGACCCCTGCTGAGTGAATCTTCCATTACATACAAGAAGAGGTCAACTAACACTGGACAGATAGCAGTTTTGTTCTAAAACGTCGATCGTCGACCAGTCAGCTAGACCCCTGCTGCGCATGCGCGGTTTATGCTAACGTGTGACTAAGACAACAATATTATCAAGTTCTTAGAGGAACCTATTAGAGGAACAAGGACGACTATACCAATTAGCATCACTATATTTTCTGCGGCAACTAAGCTCCTTACTATCGCTAACCGCCTAGTACCAGGAAGTGATTTACGTATACTCTGATTAGTATTTTCACCACACCATAATGTCATCTACTCAACGGACCCCCCCGCCAGGAAAATCCAAATCTTTATTGATACCAAGTATATTAGGGCAGGAGTCTGATACTGCATCTGACTACGTAGTCTCGGAGCCAGACTGTGGCGGAGGACAACATAATGTAACACGTCGCTATAAGCGTAAACATGACGATTCTAATTCTACCTTGTCTGAAATAAAAGATATACTGGCCGAATTGCAGCTTCAACAAAAAACCCAAGCGTCAAAATTTGAAGCAGAAATAAATAAAATGATTCAACAAAATAATGAAATCAAAGAATCTATTCAGCACATGTCGGACAAATATGATGACATCTTATCTCAGCTACAGCAAACCAAAACCGAAAATGCTGCTTGCAAGAATAAAATAAAATCACTGGAATTAAAAGTGGAAATGCTTGAACGTAATTCAAAAGCGACCTGCTTAGAGCTGCGAAATGTTCCGGAAAATCCCCAAGAAAACAAATCATCCTTAACCGATATGATAAAAAATATTGGGGATGTATTAAATGTCCAGGTATTAGATACCGATGTTCGTAACATATTTAGACCTAAAAAATCACAAAACAAGATATCTCCTATAATAGTGGAATTTTCTACGACTTCACTTAAGGAAAATATAATAAAATCATCGAAAACCTATAATAAATCTAACACAAAAAAATTAAACACTTCACATCTCAAGATAAACGGTGAACCCAAGCCTATTTTCGTATCTGAATCTCTCACCACCCATGGAAGGCGCTTATACTACTTGGCTCGTGAATCTGTTAAAAATAACAAATACGCCGGATGCTGGACCTCGTATGGGAAAGTGTATCTGCGCCAGAAAGAAGGTGACCTGGCAACATTACTCTCCAGTGAAGAAGATTTAATTAACTTAAAAACTCAATGACTAATATTTATTTTAAATTTAATAAGTACTACCTCTAGCTATGTTATAGGATACTGTTTTCATTTCTACTGCACAGCTGGCTATATTTTTTACTTATTTATGTACGTTATAGGCTCATATTTTATACTCACTCCCATTTTACAACTATATTACACGCAATACTTGCAAAACACACTATTCATGTTCAATTACACTATTCTACACAATCTAAGGAACTCTACATACAAAATATACACAAATACAAAATTAAAATATTATCAGTTTCTCACTCAAATACTATTACACCACTATTATAAATACATTTTAAAGTTCGTCAAATGGCTACATAAATTCTTCTGTATACACTGTATAAAATTATCTGTTAGTAAGCTACATATATACAATATTCTACATCTACCTGGCCCAAACATAAAACTAGCACCAAAAATATCTTCACTAGTTATAACTATGCTTAACTTTCGATGACACTAGCAACCTAATGCACTCTATTGACAAATTCAATGTTGCTGTACCTATCTCATGTGACCCCGAAGAATGCTCAACATACCTAAAAAATCCGACACATTACCTAAATATCTTGCAACAGAATATTCGTAGCATAAATTGCAACTTCCAAGAGTTACACATTCTGCTTAAAAGACTTGAAATATCCTGTGATATTATTGTGCTCTCCGAATGCTGGTTATCTCGTGTTACAAACATACCAATACTGCAGGGATATGACTCATACAAGACAAATGACAACTACAATCAAAATGACGGTGTCGTTGTGTACACAAATAGTAACTTAGAATGTATAGTACAGGAACCTTCATTAGCTGATGCAAACTGTTTAACAATAAAAATAAAAAATCACACGATTATAATTGCTATCTACAGACCTCCTAGTTTTAAATCACCTGATAACTTCATTAACTCATTAAACAATTTGTTAGAGGGCTTGAAATCATATAAAAATATAATTATTGTTGGTGATATTAACATTGATTTAAAAGGAACGAGACAAGCGACAGCGGCATACTTAGATATTATTGCATATCATGGACTCCTCCCCGCCATAAATACGGCGACTAGGAAAAAGTCCTGCCTAGATCATGTAATATTAAAATCAAAACTAAATGCCTTCACTTTTTCTTTAGGTACTTGCATCACCGACCATGAGGCGGTGCTATTCAGTTTGAAATCGATATTTGAAAATAATAAACCTATAAAATTAAAACTAAACTATAAAATTGATTTCGAAAAACTAAATGCTGAATGTGGAAATTATAACTTTAATAAAGTATATCAAGAAACAAATTTAAATATTGCTATGAATAATTTTATTNCACACACACACACACACACACACACACCCTAACACCAACATACACCACATACACATACACACATTTAACATGTACCTACTCGCTGACTTATAATTTGCATAAAATATTATGTGATGGGGGGCCTGGAGTTCTATAGTACAGGCCTAGGCTTAGTTTAGACTCCAGATCTCCTACAAATTACATTTACGTAACTGTCAACCTGTATATTTAACTTTAAGATTGTCCTCGTACATATATAATGTGTAATTTGTGGAGATGAATAAACATTTTTATTATTATTATTATTATTATTATTATATTCAAGTTCCACGACCATACCCCTTGGTATAACTGTTATACCAAAGGGAAATCATGTTACCCAGTAACTGGGTTGTGAAGTACTGGACATAGCTTATGAGTTTGTATAATAATATGGATCAATTATATCTAGGTCTGAATTAAAGTATTATTTTATTTATATTAATTTTAAAGTCGACCCTAATGTGGTTGGGAAAATGAAGACATACCTATGCACAGCGGGGTAAAATCCTTTGCATTACATACCTATTTATCTGTGTTGAACAATCCTTCCTTTCATCACTTCTATCAATTAATTTCGGACCAAACTTTATACCTACCTTACTAAATGCCAACCAAAACGGTATCAGCCAAAAACATTAAAAAAAATCACACAACACAACAATTTCTTTTATTCCACAAAAAAATACGAAGACGATCTAACTGGTGACGTAAAATAACATTCGTAACAAAAGTCAGTTACACAACTCCGAAATTGGCGCTGATGCCGTTATAATGGCGCCAATCGACAGTGTGGCACGGCCTTAATATTCAAAATGGAGTGAGCGCGATTCGTTTGGTGCGATGCCGACACGCAACCGTTGGAGGAAATGGATATTTTGGTGTTAAATGTTTTGAGTGTGGTGAATAAAAGTGTTTGACACCATGTAGTATTCTAATCTTACATGGTGTCATACACTTGAAGAGAAGATTTTTTTTCAAGAAAACGTTGCCCCCACACTAGGAATTTCTTATGTATCGTGGGTGCGTTTACAAACATATAAACTCACATACACAAACAGCCAGACCCGGAACAACTTTCTGTAGGCCATACAAATATTGGTTCCACGCGGGGATCGAATACGCGACACGCAACGCAGCAGTCAATCGCTCAACCACTGGACCAACCGTGTCATTTCCTGATAGCTAGAGCCTCGGGGTTAGGTTCTCTTTAAGTCAAGAGTGGTAACCTCTTCAAGGTTACCACGAGGCAAGCGTGCTCCATACTCGAACACATCATTGCTTACCATCAATGATAAAAAAGCAGAAAGAAAAAAAAAACACGCCTGCCATGTGTAAAAATGAGCTAAAATATAAAAACCGTCCAAGTGCGAGTCGGACTCGCGCACGAAGGGTTCCGTACCGTTATCTATAAAAACGAAAAAAAAATCATAGGTATCCGTTGTACGGGAGCCCTGAAATATTTATTTTATTCATCATCATCTGTGAAAATTTCAACTGTATAACTATCACGGTTCACAGCCTGGTGACAGACGGACAGCGGAGTCTTAGTAATAGGGTCCTGTTTTATCCTTTGGTTACGGAATCCCAATAAAAAAGCAGAGAGAGAAAAAATCTGTGTTCCACTTCCAAGTAGGAATAGAGTGGGAAAAGATGGTACTTTCCCTGTTACTAGCCCTTAACTGAGGTTTATATATAGCGTTTCACACACGGCAGCTATAATGCATACTTATTTACATTACATCCCGGGATGTATAGCTTTAAATTATCTTAAAGAATCACACACACAACAGGTAATGTAATGTATCTTTCCCTTCATTCCAAACTTTTTGAACACCGTTTTCGAAGAGAGATATATTGTATTATACGGAAATGTATTAAGATGTATAGAAATGTAAATATATATTTTCGTATCGTTCTATATCTTAAGATACGAACATTTTAGCTATCGTGTGGAGTCTCCTGATGATTTCTATGAAAATATGTAAAGAGATCTTACTATACCTAATATACATCTCTATATTATAGCTGCCGTATGTGAAGTGCTTTAAGTTGATTAAGAGATGACCGGTACAGTAGTGATTACTTGGGATCAATAAAAGAAAAATATGTTGTTCTCTCAGGTGGACGACTCAGATTAGTGTATGCCTAGTATAGTCCTAGTATTTAATGAAAACTTTGCCTGGCCACACAATATTAGTGTCAGTAGATATTGACACAGTAAATTGCACTGTGTTTTTCAGTGGTGTTTGATAACGTAACAGCAACCTGCAAACGAACCTGAACAATAAGATAACGAAAAGCTTTTGCTGCAACAAAATCGATTTATACCTTTATAAGCCGATATACCATTATCTCAAAACACCAGTACAACACCGACCATAAAACGACAATAGATTGAAGTGTTTTAATCAAATATAACTACCTACAGCGCACAGGAACCAATAAACAGCTCCCATTTTCAGGAAATCGAACAACTTTTCCATTATATATGTCCCAACAAATAATTCTGCGTTATTTACAGCGAATCAACTAAAAACACTTAAATTATATCTCTTCCCGACGTGTTAAATCATTTATATAATGTGATGTAAACGTATTGTACTTGCCTTCGAGTTTATCATACACTTAACTATATACCAACATAAACAGAACTATAAAACAAACGAATATAACTTGTAATTCAAGCCAATAAGGTTCTATGGGTCCGCGAATGTGTTTGGCAGAAACTGGATGAATATGGTAATGCCTTGGCTAAAAGCTGTTAGTTTAGAACTTGAGAATTGCTTCGCTTATATAATTACTCCAGTTCTTGTTAAGTGACAACTTCAGGGCATAACTCAAAAGTTATTATAATATTTCTTATTAAATACATATTTTCTATTTGCGATTTACTGAAAGATATTTCTTGTTTGGTTTCCGTTTATAAATTAATTAACAGATATTGAATGTTAATTGACGTAGTTATATTAAAGCAAAATTATATTGAAACTGTTAAGCTAACTAAGCAATGATTGATTCAACTTTTACTCAACGTGAAAATGAAACTTGAATATTTCTAGTTTGACTAGGGATCACGAAGTAGGGTTGGTACAATAATTTAGTATTGACCCTAAGGGACTAACCACACTTATTCCCTCTCCATAGATAACAACGATTTTGTATGGAGATGCGTACGTGTCCGTTCAGCTCTCAGCGTCTATTCAGTTTTCGCAACAAACTGTTACAAAATGAAGACGAAATCGAAATCGTTCAGCGAAACATGAATGGAACTGAATAAATGTAGTTAGTACCTAAGCGTTGACTATTCATGAATAGTCAGCCATATTTTTTATTTAAGTAATTTTTTTTTATGTTAAAAATAAATATGGCTGATAAACATTATATTTTTTAGGCAAATACTGTCAAATCGCCATTTTTTTTTTCTCAGTTAAATGTTATCTGATTATTGAAAAATCGGTCCTAAATGAATCAGATTTAAGTCTTTTTCATAAAACAAGTAAAACTAGAAAGTACTAAGTCACCCAAAGCTTGCAACAGTGTCTACAACAATAGCACGTTAACACACCTAGGTAGCTGATTGGTCGAAAGGTCAAGGATTACGTTGTTGAACTGCTAACTAGCTTATTTTATGAGCTAGAAAAGGTGACCAAATACGAGGTCAGAACTCATTAAAATCAATAATACATTTTGAATTTTCTTTTTTGTGTTTATCCTAAGTCTACTACTTACTGTCTTGTAGCTGGGCAAGGCATTCTCCAGGAACTCACATACTTACCAATTTTTTATTACTTATAAAAATTTAAATGAAAGGTTCTCTACTAAAGGCTCATCAAGGATCTTTTTGCTAAATCGTATTGAACTTTATTTACATACATGTTATGGCAGGATGGTTAAATAAACATAAAAATTAAATCCTTGGCTTTTACAATATAAACTCAAATAAAAAGTGAGTAAAGACAAACATACAATATTTGAATAAGCAAATTGGCCAGTACGATTTAAATAATTATCGTCAGAATATAAATAAAACAAAAAGGTGGCCCTCATTAAAAAAAAACCAGGCTCACTCGCGAATTAAAAAAGCAACTGAAATGTTTATAGTCCGTAAAATTACTTTCTTTCATATTTGCAAAATTATGTTGAATTATAAATATAATTCAAGTTTATATTCAAGAATTTAAATATCTCCAAATCTTGATCTTATATTACATAACGGTTTTTATCCTAATTTTATTCACTGATCTTTCGCGCCAAAACTCATTCACTACATTTATCTGATACCCTATTACGTATCCGCTATAAGGCAACCGCAAACGCTATTTAAAGGACATTGTAAACAATACCTAATGTCACCTTGTTCTCATACTGTCATGTCAAGGGTCTCACACTCCGGCGATCAGTGTTCTATTCTAAGTTAGAGGTGTATTCTTTTCAAAGTATTGTGTTTTATTAAAACATTTAGATACGCTAGTTTAAAGACAAGCAAAGAGTATTTAGAGGACATATTGCTAACTGGTTAAATTATCCGTGGCTTTGTTTGTTTTGGTAGTTAAATATGGTGGTCTTAATTTTTGACATTGATCTGTCTTGTCAATATCCGTTTCAGACGTAATCTTTCCGATTTTATTTTGGGGCCTCAGATAATCCTGTGTCATTTTATCTAAAGTTTGATCGACTACTGGGATTTTCAATGTCAGTAACATATCATTTTCGAAATCTAATGCGTAGTAAAAACTATTTGACATAATTGACGTCATACGTAAAAGAGGACGTTATTCTTTTTATTTTTAAACTTTTTTTGGATATCAAAGAGGTTGTGTTACACATTAGTTTCTTAGAAGTTTTTGTTTGGTATGGCAAGACAATGGATGAGACAGTCTCTTTAGATGTCCAAATTAGTAAAACGAAACGATTGGGCCGAACTTAAAACAAACATGTTTTGGACGTAAAGCGTTGGTGGGTCTGTAAGCGGAAATGCGTAGTAAAGTAATATTTTTTAGATGCTAGTTAAATACCACATTTATAGCTATTTGGTGGTTTTTTTAAATCGTTACTGATAAAACGATTGCTGTAATATAAACTTCCATTTTACAGGTTTTTATAGCAGGCAATTGAATGAATATTTTTTGCCCAATATTTTTTACAATGATGTAACAATTTCTGTGTAAAACGACAATGCACAATAGTGTTAATCTGTAAGCCACCTTTGAACTTTAATAGCAGCGACATCTTTGCAGTTTCTTTATTATCTATTATTTTAAACATTGTTTAAAAATCTTCAAAATCTTGTGTGCATAGCTGCACATAACAGTCAGGTACTATGCTCGTCCTGTCATCACTGACAGGACGTGTACTTTTCTAACTAAAATTTACTCTTATATTTACCAAAAGCATAAACCAATTTTTTTTCACTTCGTCTCCACTTCACCGTAACTTAACTCTTCCCTTCTCTTTGTCGTATTCTACTAAACCTACTCGACTACCATAAACAAAAGCTAACCTCTTTTTTTCTTTCGTTCACAGAGCATGCCACCGCCCGTGTAAGGCATGAGCGGTCGCGGAGCGGGGGGGCAGCGCTGTCAGCTCATTCTGCAGCGTTGCCTCGCGATCCAACTCACCAAGCCCGGCAACGCGCCCGATGACTTCTGGATGTACGAGTCTGGATATCTGCTCTTTCAGGTATGTGTTTAAAGTTGCGCATTGCGAAAAGTTTTACGTATGATCATTGATATTACACTTTTGTAACTAAAAAAGGTGTTTATATGTATTTCACAAGAACTATGGCCTCAGGTCCCGCAATGTAATTAAACTTGCATGCGAGTTGATTGCAGGTAGAAACGCGTCCTTAGAATAAGCATTAAGTATCTCTGGTTGTCATGCGCTGCAACAACAACTTTCAGGGGATGCAAGCATCTTTCAATTCTTTATTTAGTAAACTCGATTTCGGCCCTATAAGCTTCTGCTCTGCATAAATTAAAATTCTCCCGTAATTTTCAGGCTGATGTTAATAATATTTTTGACGTGTATCACGCTCACAGTGGGACCACAGCCCCACAACACCCTAACACCAACAATCCATGTTTACGTTTCGATCGTTTCCCAGCTGATGCGAGGCGAGCCGCCATAACTCATGCATGGTCCGCCATCGATGGCTTACAAATGGCTACCATGGTTTACCGACCGGATTTAATCTGTGGTACGTGCCTATAGGGCTGTGGCGTTTGTTTTGCTCCTAAAGTATGGTCGGGGATTAATATTTTCAAGTAAATGGATGTATTATGGGATTGTTGTACGGGTGAATGGTAATATTTCACCTCAGTTCAGAAATTAAGGACTAATCCTAGTAGCGATAGGTAACGATACAGCGATGGAGCAATGTACGAGAGTTGAAAGGCCGTAAACTTTGCTTTTATACCAATTCAACAACTAAAAGCACGGTAAAAGATACGAACTCTGAATTTTTCACAAAAGTCGTAAAGTACAGATTTTCACGACTGCAACGTAACTTGTAACCTAAAACTTGTACTAATAAAACTACCATAAAAACCACACGTAAACTAACAAAAATACTATTAAATTATAACCACAAACATAAATTTCACAGAGCCAAGTTTAAGGACTAATAAACAACGGTTAATTGCTTACATAGTGGTCAGATCGCTTCCTTATCTATGGTGATCAAAGCATAGACTAAAATACCAGACCATATTAGGGCAGAGAAGTCAGACAACTCAGACATTAATTCAGTTCGAGTGAACTAAATAACTAATTCAGCTACTCTACTTTGATGTCAAGTTACGAGCGGTCGCGGGGCCTTGAACAATGAGCAATTTATGGCGCCATTTTAAAATGGCCGGTGGCGGATGCAGGTCAGTGGCCGCTGCTCGATTCGTCTTATTACTAATCCTTATTTGGATATTGGAATCAAAGCTATGTTTATGCGTGTATAAGGAATTGAATTAGTTTGAGTGACATTATGATTGTTTTCTTTTTGTAGGGTCTGAGATCATTGCTCCAAGTTAAGTTAGCTCATTGTAACGTATAGTCCGGAAGTGGAAGTCTTTCGGTTGAAAAACAATAAGTAGTACTTACTTCATTTGGATTGGTATTTTTCGTAGAGCATTAGAATATCTACGTATTGTTTTTTTCTAAAAACGTACTGCGGCAGTATCCACAATAGTAGTTCTTCAATTGCCTTCCTTTTATACACCTTCTTGTTCTGTTAGTAATAGCTCATCTTTTAATTATTTTAAAGCTAGATTTAATTAGAAAATAAAAATTAAACTTTTTTAAATTAATATACACCGTCTTATTATCTTTCTCGCTACTGCTTATGCTTTAAAAACTCATGTAATCGAATGCAAAGCTGTAATGCGATACTGACCGGTCAGCTGCGACAAAGTTCACACAGTCACACTTACCGTGCTAATTTATGCCATAAAACTATGTCAATTAAGTCCAGTTTCCAGTGTGGTACGGTAGTAAGACTGTGATATCGAGTGATAGGATTACTAGCCTACATTCAGTAATAGTTTACTGACCCTGTGCTGGGGTTTTATTTCTTTGTTACCTTTTTTCTTGGTGAATAAGATGGATTGTAAAAGTTATTCGCCTTGTTGTGTACTTTTAAAGAACCTCTTAAAGTTGGTCGATACTCTAAGAATATTGTTTGCGTACATAAATTATTTCGTTAGAGGTCCTGAGTAAAGAGAATAAAGTTAAAAATATGGCTACTTTTCAGACCAAATTCAAACCAGCTACCTTATATAACATAGTTCTAACGTAGTCTTAAACATCCTTATAATATAGTCTTATTACCAGAGATCGGAATAGGTAGACTATATTTACTTAATGTTCGTGGAAGTAAGTAACATAGAGTGTATAATACCTCTTCAAATGTATTCAAAGCGCAATATGTAATTTGCAATTTCTTAAATACCGGGATACAATCGTCATGTTTGTGATTCCGGGATTTTAGAGGAGGTATTATCAACTCTATATTACTTACTTCCACGAACATTAGGTAAATATAGTCTACCTATTCCGATATCTGCTTATTACCAATCGAACCCGAAAATTAAAGTAATTAACATCAAGGAAATGGCAAAAGTTTATAGAGTCTAACAAGCGCCACTTTTGTCACGAATGTAACATGAAGATCCACAAAGAAAGTATCTAACACGCGTAGGTTGCAAAAAAAACAATTTCACGTACACCCACACGGTCATACATAAATCTGATAGGCATCACACGGCAGTAGTTTTTAATTTGACCCATAAATCATGGACAAATACACATGACCTCACGTCGGTAGCTGCCTCATAGAAAGTTCAACCTACGGCGCGGGTCAGAGGCGGCCTCTTTGTGACTCATACCGCGGAAGATAAGAAGTTTAGCTTTGTTTTTAAGTAGGCTTTACTAAGTACCATTGTGAGGAAGATGATTGGGAAATTGAGTGGATTTAGAATAGCTTTTCATGAAATAGTCATGGATTGTTCTGTATGGTGTCGGACGTAAAAGAATAGTACCATTCCATCACTTCCCGTGGGTGTCGTAAGACGCGACTAAGGAACTCACCAGAGAATGGGCAGCAGCATTATCTGTGCATTGCAACAGCTACACTGCGATCGCCAACCAGCCTGCCAAGGGTGGCGATTATGGCAAATTCCCCCCCTTTGAGAAGGCCAGTCATGAATTTTAGGGGCAAACGTAGCATAGAATGATTGATTCGTTTGCAGCACTAATCACTGGATGAGAATGATAGAGGACTAAGCCCAAGTGTTTTTAGAGAAGCTTATGTATAGCATTGGATTACTTCTTCATCGTGGGTAGAACATGGATGAGGCTGGTACAGGAACGTTAAGATTGGCACGAGAGAAGAGAGGCCTATGCTTAGCAGTGGGCGAAGTCGGCTATGGATGATAATCATGACGAATGGAGAAGACTTACACTCAGCATTCGCTAGATACAGGTTGACGTAGAAGAAGTAAAAAATAATTAAATTAAGTTACGATAACCTTAGTCAAAATACGTACATTGTTTGACAAAGCACCCTTGAATTGCTCACACAACCCCAGTTTCCCGAAGTTTTAGTTGACGAATCAGTGAGACATCTTTCAAGTGACACATGTGTCTGACATGACAATCTGTAGCATTCAGAGGAACAAATCCCGCACTTCTAATATAACGTTCGCATTCATATCTCGCTAGTAATCTGTCAGGAACACCTCTAACTAATTTGACAGTTGGTTAAAGGTAGATACGTTATTGATACCGGCCGTAAGTCATTTAGACTGATTACGAATGCCACCTCTATTTTTCCCAATATTTTGACAAATAGTGAATGCGAACGATGCTTAAAATTTAAGAGTAATGACCCTCTGATTGCGCTCATGTTACTTGGATCATCAATCCGTTGAAGCTCGTCAAGCGTGGTGATAAGGCCATGTTTCTCACGATCGTCGCGGTCAGTCAAGCGCTCAATAAGAAGGCCGGTGTTCCGCAGGGCGTTTATGCAAATAAAGGAATTGGGTTTCTCAAATTATAGCTTCTCCTCTTGCTGCTAGGAAAAACAGGGCATTCTAATTTCGAAATTCGAAAATTCGCTTTTGTCTTTAGTGTTGCTAAATTTTCCAGTGTTTATTTTTTTTATTATACTACGCACGTGGACCTAGTAGAAAAAACCCGAATGGGGTTCTTATATCAGTATACTTAACTCCTTTCATGTTTTACTCTTTTCTTATCATTATGAACAACTTTTACAATGGGATCAACCACATACAAATAGTTGTATGAGTACATTGACCTTTTTCAGATTTTGCGTTAATTTGTTACATGTTGTTTATCTAAGTGAATGCGAATGTTTTTTCAGTACTTTCAGTACATTAGATTGTCCCTGGTCAGCACGAAAACGGCTATATCATAATAGGAACTTCTAGTTGATGGTAACATATTATTTGGATTCCTTCCAGAACTCCAAAATCCATTTCGTTAGCTGACATAAGCCTCAATATTGAGCCAATTCTTTTTTTTTATTTTTTATTTAATATTGGTTTGCTCTTGACTCTAGTCTAGGTCATAGATGACAGAGACAAAGTCGACGATGGAGCGAGCTTACCCAGAAGAAGCCTGTTCACTCTAATTTTGAAGAGACATAACAAGTATATACAGAATAAATCGAGCCCATACCGCCGATTTAGCGTAAGCGGGATTTAGCTGAAAATCCGTTTTTATATTTTAAATGATAGAGTTTAAGATACAAAAAGATTTTTTCAAAAACATGTCGCTTACGATAAGTCGGCGTTAAGGCTCAATTTTTTCCAACAATGTTTAATGTTCCAAGTTACACTTCTGCAGTAATCTCTTGTATGAATACAATGTTGTTTATTATGATTTATTAGGTAGATTTTTCCATGTCTATGACGCTGTGCTCTCTAGTTATGTAAGATGTGGTCACGGAAAATGAATACTTAGACTATCTTTCATTTCAACGTAAGTACATACGAGTCTATGATATGATGATGGATTTGTTTTGTAGGTTCGCTTGACATATGAAGCGAGTACTGTTTAACTATGTAAAGACCTTTAGATTCAATAATAGAGCTGTTAAAGAAGGGAAAATGTTATCATTTATTTATTTAAACTCTATATCATGTACAGTCAACAAAGCTATTTGGTATGCAGGCAAAAATATAAATTTTTCCACTTTGCTTTGCCAATATTTATTTCTAATGTTTGCATTATAACTTTTTAAGCTTATGACATACTTACTATTTACGAGTGCGGTGTACAATAATTGTATACTCAGCACACTCACAACATTGTTTAAAAGTAGTTAGCTGCCTGCATACCAAATAGCTTTGTTGACTGTACAGTAGTGGTACAGAGGCGTAATCATCCAAATTTTTGAAAGAGAAGTATCATTTCTTTGCCGCTCACAACTCTAGTTGAAAGTATATGAAAGTCGCACAGACCCACTTCATTTGTTTCGTTACGAATCAATAAGACAATTCAGTAACAAGTAAAAACATACATGGCTGCCTTTACTTTTAACTCAAAAAACGTCTACTCTATCTCTCTTTCTGAACTTCCTTCCCGCTAACTGAGTGAAACTCAAACCTACTTTTTAATCAAATTGCCAATCAAAACCGTATCACTTTACACCTAGAAACTACTTTAAAGTCCTTCTGCAACTTTTCTCAATAAGTGAAACAATAGAAATAAATCTGGAAGCTATCCCTTTGTTGTGGATAATCTCATCGCCGCCTGGGGTGGTAATTTCCGTAGCAGACACCGTGGGTAGGAGCAAATAAAATGGTGGAGTCGTTCCATATGATCCGAGGGAGATTGATGGCTGATTGTGGGAATTGTTTTCAAGAATTATTGGTGTCTGATAGATAAGTTTTTGATTAAGTTTTTTATGTCCGAAATTCAGCCGGTCGATTCTGTAAACATGTCGAAGTGAAGGCTTGGGTGAAGTGATAAAGAAGTGAGTTGTCTTCTCTGTCATCTTGATTACATGCATTAGTAAAGTCAGATACTACCTGTAACTTCCAAGATCTGATGTAGGAATGACCAAGTTGCCCGAGTACTGATAGTATTTGAGTATCGACACGATAAGAAAGGCTCACTCAGACGGAGGTCTGATTGGTAGTCGCTTCATGTAAAATATCATCAGCTGAATCCAATCAGACAAAAACCCTAATCTAACATAGCTGAGCAAATGCAGATTGGTGATGATTTCTGCTTTAGGTATTTTTTGACTTGGACCTAGATATTTTACTTTTTGCAAACTTCGCGTTACCTATGCTTCATTCCTTATCTTCAATGAGCAAACCAATCTTTGAAAGCGATCTTTATTCAAATTTTCCTTATGATGTCACAATGGTCTTTTAAAATTGCCAAATTTTGGCGCACCTTTTTGGTAACCCACCTTGAGAATTTCCCCTTTGCGTCGTCCAAGAACACACGTAAGTTTAACAAATTCAAGCGACAAATTCCTCGTCCAAGGACTACATTTACAATTGATATTTTCTGATTTTTTAATTAAAGCTTTGTACGTTAATGAGAACGTTGTTTACGCTTATCAACATTTCGTCATTATCCGTGGGATATCCAGCTGGCAATGACATTGGTGAAACGAAGTGAAAATTGTAATTAATTATTCTTTAATCGATTAAATTTAATAGAACTGTGAAGGCAATTACTTGGGAGTTAATTGAGCTAGGAGCCTGTTAGTAGTTTATACACAACTTCGGAAACTATCAAATTGTGATGCGTAAAAAAGTATTCCAAATGTTCAGTTGAATTTATCGAGAGTTTGCAATCTCGTGAAGTTATTTTATAATCATACGGAGTTTGCCGTCTTCCGGTGATTTTTATATTGACAGTAATTTTGTGGGTTCATATCAAGCTCATCCATCAACAACACTAGTTAGTTTTCATTCTATGTAATGCCAGTAAAAGCTTGCAATATGCACATACAATTATGTCATCGGTTACGAATAAACCATAACCTCTTTCACTATTATTCAAGCAAAGATATAATCTCATACAGCCTAAGATTTAATCGATAACGACACTTCCACAGTTCAGTTTATTTAATCTTTTTATTCTTCTCTAAACAGAGGATTTATAAAAATCTGATTAAGATCTTGAGCAAAGGTTATCGTAAAGTTATTGTAAAAGAAGTTAACGTCGATTTGTCATAGTTTCAGTTAAATTAACCGTGGTTAATGATGTATTGTGTGATCGTGTGTCGTTGTATGCGTTACTGGCACTTTCCAATGTTTTATGCGTGAGAATAACTGCGTATTTCTGAAGAGGTTGACAACTCTATTAGTGGTGTTTGACAGCGATATAATGCGATAAGTGATGTGTCAGATTTCGATTTCTGATATTAGTACCGGTTTTTGTAAAGGTTCGGTTTATCAAGTCGTTGGAAGCTTGTTAGTGGCAGAACGGCTAGGCTAGCTAATTATGGATATTACTATCATGAATACCGTTTTAGATCTATTGACACAGTACGCTCAGATATAGAAGAGTAAGTCTGGGACGTTGACACAGTTGAAAAGTAAATAATATATTATTAACCTATCTATCTACAGAGTATGTATTTATATCTATCAAAAGCTTCATCACATATTGTCAGTGTGTGATGAAGCTTTTGGCATAAGGTGAAGAGTGACCAAATCGTCTCCTATATGTCCTTAAGGCGAAAAGGCTATCCGCGAAAGAAAAGTTGAGTTTACAGCTATTAATAAATCCTGCCAGGGTTGCGGAATTTGTTCGAAAGAGTCACCGCGGCCCTGGAACGCAAAGGGCTTTAGAAGGAACACGGATGGGTTTTAGTCAGTAAGAGTCTGACACGCCCTTCCGCTCCACCCAGAGCGGAAGAAGTCATTTGATGATTTCCCATCCATAAAAAAAAAGAAAAAGCTATTAATAAATAAGAGATTCAAGTGTGAACTATGAGAAATCTCCACCAATACCAGATCAGAATCCCAACCAACACGTATCAGTAATCCAACATATTTAAAAATAATTTTAACGGCCATGCCATCGACAATTTTAAGAGGTGTCCGCTTTTACCATACGCCATAAATGGCGGGTATGTAGGCAAAGATAAGGCACATACAGCCTTAGCAAATACTTCATGGTCGGTCATACTGTAATTGATTTAAACTATCGCGTCGGCAGTAGGTACTGTCGGTTTTACTTTCATTACATATTTTACTTTCGATATTGATAGTAATACAATCTTAAGAGGCTGTATCAATTATGCAACTCTAATCGATACAGATTTAATCGAGTCCATTAAAATCGATTATTTCTCGCCTTAAGCGCTCATACCGGGGTAGTTAAGGGCATTTCATTACTCGTTATAAAATGTTGTCGATCATTACATTTATTACTTACACCCATCTTCCGGCGATGTTTGCTAGTTAATACCAACTTTCTTAATACCATTACTAACCGTTTATGCTATTCGAATTTCAGTCTTACGCCTTTGGAATACAGTTTAGGGAGATAAGTTCTCGGTTTTCTTGTATTGTAAGCGAGTCCCGCGAAAACCTTTCATCGCAATCAATTAGTTTTGAATTACGTATTTAACTTTTAATATCATTTAGTGTATTGTACAATAGAAATTACATAAGAAGCCCTTTCTAACTCGTTTGGCAATATTCTTCGGTTTTATCTGGGAACTGTAGCAGCTCTCGTTGAAGAAGATTTAACGTGTAATTCCAATTAAAATGGCCGCTGTACGCGTATGTGGGTATCTGCGAATGCGAGCGCTTTCCTTCCTTTTCGAGTAAATTAAAGAAAATACGACTTTTCACTTCTGTTCGACTGTTGATTGGTCTGACTCGAAACTTGTTTTATTATTGCTTGGACTTGGAGAGGAAGCTGTGTATGTGATTTTGTTATTTATTTACTTGTGGACAAAAAGTGTTTGCTCTCTTATCCAGGTTTTCTCTAGGTAAGTGCATCTTATTTATTGCAGTTCAATTTTAAAGCACCAAAAACAATAAGATGTTATGATGGTTTAGCATATTGGACAATTTTGAAAAATGTATTTAGATCTTACCAATAGACATGCTCCAATGGTATCACAACAAAATGCATTACTAAAATTTGCCTAACTTCATTAGGTCGCGCGCGGATTACAAGAGCAATAGATTTGTCACCGGAAAATAGCAAACGCCGTAAGATTGTAAAATGTCGCGTGAAATTGTAAACTATTTTTTCTTAATAAGACACGGATATATTGGAAACTATTGAATTTGGATGGGACTTATTGTATACAAAACGATTTTTTCATTATATATCGAGAAATAGTAATCTAATAAAGATTTATTACAATCTTACGGAGTCTGTAACTTTCCGGTGACAGATACCTACATTATATACATACATGCTGCAATGCAATCAACCTCACACATTGTCGTCAAATATGGTTGTCCTTACATACGCCAACCTCAGAAGCGGAACCATTCACATCCTGTCCCGATCAGGTTCCGTATAAGGAACCACGTGGTCACCGCAGTGTGCCATTTAAGTCACACTGCGCAGTTGGTAAAACAATGTGTTATGTTTTCATTAGGCATGCTCGATACGAATCTGTAAGCGATACAGTGTAGCGTGAGATAAGCGGTGTGTACCCAGCCTTAATGACCTAGTTTTCACCCCTGTACCTATTTTTGTAAAATGTGGTGAAGGAAAAATTGGGTTAATGAGGAGGGACTTATTTTCTTGATTGAAAAATGCTGAAGGAAATAAATGCCTGCATTCCTACATATTTATGTTTTAACAACACAGGAATATGCTTTGGTTAGTAACTGGTAGCAATAATTGTATCTAACTAAATGCTTAGAAACTGTCAATAAAAACCTAACTTCAAATAATATTGTCCGAAAATTTGTGCATTTTTTTATATTTTTAAGTTAATATTCGTATTCACTTACCTTTTTTTTTTTTTTTTTTGAAGAATGGGAAATCATCAAATGACTTCTTCCGTTCTGGGTGGAGCGGAAGGGCGTGTCAGACTCTTACTGACTAAAACCCATCCGTGTTCCTTCTAAAGCCCTTTGCGTTCCAGGGCCGCGGTGACTCTTTCGAACAAATTCCGCAACCCTGGCAGGGTATTCACTTACTTACACTATGTGACATGTAAATAGATGTCAAAATAAAAGCACATTCATTGTTGGATTTTAAACGGTCGGCTCAATAAAATTCAACTGTGAATCATCATCTGCCTAGCCTTTTTCCTACCTATATTGGGGTCGGCTTCCAGACAAACCGGATTCAGCTGCATACCAATATTTTACGTGGAGCGGCTGCCTACCAGACCTCCATAACCCATTAACTGGGTAACACAGTAGTTCTTGGCAAGATTGGAGTCAGATTTACTGGCTTCTGACAACCCGTAACGACTGCCAAAGATCTACAAATGATAGCCGGGATCAACGGCTTAACGTGCTTACCGAGGCACGGAGGAAATTCGGTATCTTAAGATGTTCTCCCATCCACAGACCAACCTAGACAAGCGTTGCTCAACCTTGAAGATCGACCCGTGCGGCTATTATTGTTAGCCACGAGCTCCTTTTTAGCCACAAGCTCCAATAATATTTAGGCGTTCACCCAAATGGTTCCTATCGTTTTACACCAATACAACTAGGAATACAATAGGAGCGGCTTTAAAAAAAAATATATCTAGAAATCTCTTTCATCTTTCCACAGCACCTAAGCTATTACTAATATTTCTCCACAAAAAGAATAACTTCTAACATTAAAACATTAATAACAATCGACTTGCTGAACCGTAAAATTAAAATGCGCGCCGACAGCCGGAGGAATAGTCGTTTATAATTAGTGAGATAGGGTTGTCTCTCCCCTTGTACTGATTTTTAATAACAACTTTACAATACAAGTCAAACGGAAAGTAATGCTATATCTTGGGTAAACCAGGAACTTTTACCTACGTAAGAAACTAGTGCTTGTTTTTTTTGTGGGTTAATCACTTTTTTGAGACGAATTTGAGGTTTTTGGAGACTCCTTAATAACTATTAACCGGAGCTGACACACACACCTTTTATTTTAAATTTGGGATCGCGGTTAAACCACAATCTCATCTGATGGAAAGCTATAATTGACGATGGAGCACGCTTGCCTAGAAGTAACCTATTCAATCTTGACCTTAACATCCCCAGGTTGGTTTTAGATGTAAGGAAACGCAGACTGTCTGCTTAGGTTTCACCGCAGTAAATTCCTCCTTCAGAAATAGGAAGACAAAACACGCAGATCTATGAAGCGAAGTAAAATTGCCACCCAAACACCCGAAAGTTCAATCCAAACTTATCCGAAACGCGCCTCATTCTTGACGGACGTCGTTTGTGACAGCCCTACGGTAATGTCTTCTTATCTATCTCCCAAAGACAATTACAAACGTTTACTATCGTAATTAACAATGTTAAATAACAAATGCATAACTGAACGTAGTTATGGTCCATTACGGTGGGATTGAATAGAAAGCACCCGCTCGTCACGAAATCATCGTATTAACTAATAATATACCAAAAATATAATAATAAATAACTAATCTATATACTAATAGTTATCGTGTAGTTATAGGGTAGTTAAGCAGTGTGGGCTTTTATCTTGTTTATGGCTTTTTATGGTGATGAAATTGTTGGTAGTTGTATGGTTCTTAGTCACGACAAAAAGTTTCTTTCAATATTTTTTCTCACGTTTTATAAGGAGCAATTTATATATGTAGTTACGCAAATTGGTACGTAATATGCTATGATATTCTCGTTAGCTTCCGATCGTATTTTTATCATCTTCAATAAGATGATAAAAATATAATATTGAAGAATTGCTTGTTAGGAGGACTTCTGATTTTTTTATTGATTTGAGTAGCTTCGTCTGTTTAGAAAAAATAAGAATTTCAAAGACCTATTTTTAAATGAAAACTCCAAAATATAAAAAAAATAATTAAAAATACGGGTGTCTTAATTTTCGATCTAGTTTCATTTAACAAAATAATATAAGCATCATAAAAATATGAAATGTTGTCAATTCGGTCAATTGTTTTGATGTCAATTTCTCAACTGCCACCCTAACTAACACATTACTCCAAGAATATTACTATCAAATTCTCAAAGCACCTCAAATTACATAACTCCACGGCTGGTATCAGCTTCATCTGACATTTGACGCACTGGCCTAAACGTCAACCGTGACCAATCTCAATTACTGGCAGTTATGTAGGTAGTTATGATAAAGGTAGTCAAGGTACCCGCAGACAGGTGTAGCGCGACTATGCGACAACGAAAAATACTTTATTATACTTCAAAAATATGTTTTGTTTTGTGCATCTTTTGTTAGAAGTCCTTAATAAATAAACCATTCGGTTCATCATCATCAGCCGAAAGACGTCCACTCCTGGACATAGGTTTGCCATAATCGCCACGCTTGGCAGGCTGGTTGGCGATCGTAGTGTAGCTGTTGCAATGCGCAGAGAATGCTGCTGCCCATTCTCTGGTGAGTCCCTTAGTCGCCTCTTACGACACCCACGGGAAGTGATAGGACGGTGCTATTCTTTTACGTACGACACCATACAGAACTGAACCATGCGGTTACGTTTCTTCATATGATTATTCTCTTCGTAGAACATTTGTACTGCAGTTTCTATGAAAACGCGTTGTAGCATTGTCCCACGTATTGGCGGGGGCCTTAACAATTCCGTAAATGTATGGACTTATGTATGCAGTTAAAGAATTACGTAGCAGCGTAATACAAGGTGTTATAATCAATTAATTTTGTGAGGATTAATGTCACTTGCTACTTAGGTTTGAATAACGGTTTTCAATATGGCGCCTGAGGGCTAATGTCAAAGTTGCTGTCGGCTGTCAAATCTGTGTCACTACCATAGCACTCATCAGTGTCAAATCTCAGCGTTTCCTTAATTTTGGAAAGCTTCCAAATATCTAGAAAAAGGTGTGTAATTTACTACCTTATAAGCTGAAAGTTCTACTTAAAAAAACGTGTTGCACCGACTCCAAGTAACATGTGGGATAAGGGCAGGAAGATGATGATAAGCTACTAAGAAAGTTCTACTAAAAACTTGAGCTTTTGGGAGAATTTGGAAAAAAAGAAGTAATTTGAAATGAATCAATCCATGATCGTCATAAAAAATGTGTTAACCTCAATTAAAACTCAAGTAGCCGTAACTCCAACCTCGCAAAGTGATGGTTACCTTGACGGATCAACAGCAGGGTGTGGATTTGGAGCCGAGTCACAAACTATGCCCCACCTCCTGCTAAACTGCCTGCCTCCTGCTCCATCCTGATAAACTCTATTTCCTGCATTCTAACTCCAAAACCCTCAAAAAAACAGTCCCGTTTCACTAAAACTCGTCATTAATACATGTCACCGTCCATTCATTGCTCCCTACTCCTCACCGCTCATTGGCACGAGCGTCAAATAAAAAAGAACCAAGAACCAAAGATATTAATCATCGTCGTTTAGCTGGCGATCACTTTCTTGTGAAAGGAGTTATGCAAGAGTGTTTGTTTGTCAGTAATTATAGCGAGGTTTTCAATTCTGTGGTCATAGGTCAGTTTTAGGTTCTTTTTTGTATTATTTTTGTCGTGTTTTGAGTAGTGTTGTAATGTAAATCTTCTGGTTTTAGGCGGTATCTACAAAAAGATAGCGGTATTTAATTAATGAACGTAATGAATATCTTTGTGGGTGGACTAAGCACCTTTGAATAGGTCTTCTTAATTGTAGTTTATTGTTATGAGTTAACAGTTTAGTGTTGTAGACTGTAAGCTTCTATTGTAGCAGGCAATTAAAAAAATCTTAATCATGCTTTGGTTAGGAGCAGGTGAGTCAAATCGAAACGTCGAGATCCAAAGCAGTTGGGTTTTCAAATTAATTTAAAAGTCGAGGCTATTAGAAGAATAAACTTAAAATGCTTGGTTTTACTGTACATAGTCGTAATTCTTTAGTTAAACGCTGAACTTACGGCCGGTTTCAATAACGTATCTACCTTTAACCACCTGTCAAATTAGCTACCAACAGTAGCTGAAACGTCATGTTTGCTTTTGTATGACGTTTCAGCTACTGTTGGTTGTCGGTGACCGGCCACTAGTCATAGCTAAGTAGTAAGGTATACTTTATTGTATTGCAGCAATTTGCAACCTCCTCACAATCCTCTGGACAATGCAACACATTGTTACTGTGTGAACCAGGCATAAAATGTTATATTCAGTTATGTATGTTACGCTAACAAACGGACTGTCCACATTAACTAAAGATAATCTTAGTTTTAGTTAATGTTTGCAATGTTTTAAGTGTGGTTTAATTGAGTGTAATAAGCTGTGTAGTTATTCAATTGTTGCAATAATAAGTGACAAATGCGACAATTCATGTCATTCAATCACAACTAACCTGCAATGCAATCTCAACCTGCTTCATACAAAGTTTTGCACGCAAGAAATTGTCATGAACCCACTTGGAATCATTTTTGACCAGTAAAATGTCATCGGTATGCCAACTAACATCGCGATACTACGTCACACGATACTAAATAGAATTCTATCTCACTCCGACCGAAACGACACTCATAATCAGTGATCGGATAATCGAGCGCTAAAATACCCAAACTTCACTTTTATACCCACGAAAGTAATATAATATAATATATCCTGGGACAACTCACACACGGTCATCCGATCCCAAACTAGGCTGAGCCTGTACTATGGCAACCAGACAACTGATAAACATACTTATATATTTCTAAATATATAAGTATGTAAGTAAGTATATATTATAGACAAATTACACCCAGACACAGAACAAATGATCATGCTCATCACACAAAGATTTGTCCTGGGTGGGAATCGAACCCACGACCTCCGGTTTAGCGGTCAGGGTCGCTAACCACTCGACCAACAGGCCAGTCAGATATATATATATAATATGATAGTTTTAAACGAAACTACATCTGGAAATTGGCTAATGTGCAAAACCGTTTAGTTCATTATAAGCAGTGATCGGATAATCTGGAGCTTATATACCTAAACTTCTTCCCGTGAAAGAATAATATGTTCATTCCTTTTTGAATAAATAAGTAATCCCGGTTTCCCGGAATTCAACAATTTTGTAAAAACAACTATAACAAATTTAATGAAATTATAGCAGTGGTTATTTTGATTTAATGTATTTATTTTATTCAAAACAAATGGAAAATCATAAAAGTTTTTATTGTAAATTATAAGTTCCATTACAATCGGCTTTTTAAATTAAAAAAAAATATCAATGAGAGTTCACAACGAGTTCTAACTATATTTTGTGTGCGGGCATTTTTAGCAATTTCAGGAATTTCGAACGATTCCGGGATCCGAGAATCTGAAAAGCATGTCCGTATTATACTTTTGACTGGCCTGTTGGTCGAGTGGTTAGTGACCCTGACTGCTTAACCGGAGGTCGTGGGTTCGATTCCCACCCAGGACAAATCTTTGTGTGATGAGCATGATCATTTGTTCTGTGTCTGGGTGTAATTTGTCTATAATATGTATGTATTTAGAAATATATAAGTATGTTTATCAGTTGTCTGGTTGCCATAGCACAGGCTCTGCCTAGTTTAGGATCAGATGACCGTGTGTGAGTTGTCCCAAGATTTTATATTAAGTTATTATTTTATATATTTATATCATATATAAACTATCATATCTACATGTAACTAGGGACCTATGTTAGCTTTTTCTCACGGCTTCGCAAACGTTGTATATCCTTAATGAAAAGGTCATTTGCTTTTCCTGGATAAAAAATAGCCTATCACAGTGGGGACACTCAGCAATATTTTAGCTTTCTATGAGTGTCAACATTTTCGTAATCAGATCAGTTGATAGCTTCAAAAACAAGAATTCCAACAGTTAGATTACTTGGACACTATTATATCAAAGTTACATCGACTAAATCAAACTTTTTTTAATTGACAACCGCGTCCATCCGTAAAGCATAAACCGAAGTAACCTTTGCACTTTTCGTTACAAAAAATAAGTAATATGATAGTTTAAAAGTAAATACTTTTTAATGATAGCCAGCACCTGAGGCAACTCCGGTCAGACGAGAGTCAGGAAGTTTCTAAGAAGATATTTTTAGAAATCTATTTTAGCTTTTTTCAATTCTGAGAAAAGAAATGAATTTTGTTCTGCATTCGGAAAACGGAGTGAGGAACAATAGATGTAAAACTCTAATCAAGAATAGGAATCCCTTGGAATTTATTTAATTACTATCTAGCTTTTCGACTTCGTACGTGCACCTCCTGTTTTCCCGTTCCCGAGCCATCCTCATGAATGTGGCCATCTATCGTATACAAAAATAATGTTCCAAATCCGACTGGTAGTTCCAGAGATTAGCAATTAAAAAAAAAAAGCGTTCAAAAAAATAAACAAATGCTTCAGCTTTATTATATTAAATACAAATTAAGTTTATCTTTCCAAAGGAAGTTAGGTGTTTTCAAATGACTGACATAGTTGGATTTTAAAACGTACTACGTATATTTACATAATACCACTTATCCAAAAATAATTGAAATTGAATTCCCACAAAAATGAGTGACATTACATTGACAGCCGTTTTGTATGTAAAAGGGAAAGTTTTTAAAAACACAATATCTTGCCAATGGCGACAGATTGGCATTTTGATAAATAATTACCTAATAAGGATTATAAGATTTAAAGTTCTGTTTATTTAAATCGTACATTTCACTAATCAAAACATTTTTGTAATTTCTGATTTTCAATTGAATATCTAATGGTAGGAGGAATCGCCGTTTTTTCTGTAGAATGTATGAATGTAAAGATTGAATGATTGATTGATGGCGTGTTGATATGTGAACTATAGAACCACGCCCCGGTCATTGGTCAGTTGCAAAAAACGGCACGTCATGTCCATCGGAGATCGTTTAAGAAGCAAGAATAGTTTTCTATTATTTATTTGGACAGGATTTGTGAGGAGAATGATGTATGAGCCTTCTTTAGAATTGCGAAAATAAGATATTGTGGTCAGAGTTCTTTAAATGTATGTTACCTACCGCGGGTCAAAATCGATACAACTGTAGGTGGGTCCAGTCAATGAGATATTAATTATGTCATAATATGAATTTTTTTTTTCGCCAGCTTGCCGTTTTGCTACGTATTTATAATTCATATAACACACACGCTATCTTACTTTTATTCAGTCACTAGTTGCTTCCTCCCTTTCTGATCCACTACTGGCAAATTGTCTTAGTTGCTCTAAAATATTTACATCTCCACTTTCCACACAATTCACGTCCTTATTCTTTGAGAACGATAAGGTCGGTTGTATTGTAAAGGTCCAATTCCAATCGCGGTCAATCGCGCGATCTATCGCGTGCGGCTGATGTGATAATAGTCACAGTATGAGACTGTATGGCACCACTTCCGAAGTCGGCCGCACGCGTCTGTCGCAGAACTCGATAACGGCGCCATACATTCTCATACTGAAACTATTGTCGCATGCGATAGATCGCGTGCGGCTGCGATCGGACGCTATGCACAGAATTGTATATTCAGCCTACCCCAAAAAAGTTGAAAAAGGCCAAACAGCAGCCCTACTATGACGTGCTTATGCCATCCAATTCCGATGATGTAAACGGGATAGTGCTATTCGCTATGTATAGCTCCGTCTCCCTCTTAGAGCGGAATCATGATCGTTTTAAGACTTCATAGTATAGGGCCTCTGATTAGTTAATTTCATTGACCTTTAAAAAAAAAGGCTGAAGCCAGATTGATTTCCCTTTCTCTCAAAATTCCTCAACTCTCTACTTACTCTTGATTACACCATAGTGCCAATATAACCGACAAATTGAACTGACAGTAAGTAACAGCAAGTAGGCAACAAACTAGATATTGTGTAGTGTCTCAAGTAAACTTTAATGGAGTGAGCGGTTCGCAACTTTGGGTTAAGTTTCGGCCGCTCCTGTAATCTAAGTTGTGCTGTGGAAGATCTTGAGGTGGGAATTTGATTTTCTGAGGATAATGTCAATATTGTTAGATTAGTGGTGGGGATGCTTCGATTTAGGATTGGGAGTCGTGACCACCGAGTGGCTTTACGAGATTCCGCTGGAAATAAAACAATGCTCCATTATCGAAATGTAGGGACTGGAATTCTCTGCCAGGGTTGCGGAATTTGTTCGAAAGAGTCACCGCGGCTCTGGAAGGCAAAGGGCTTTAGAAGGAACACGGATGGGTTTTAGTCAGTAAGAGTCTGACACGCCCTTCCGCTCCACCCAGGGCGGAAGAAGTCATTTAATGATTTCTTATCCTAAAAAAAAGGGACTGAAATTCTTTGGCAGAATCTGCGCTACCTCATAGTTAGGTCCTTAAGTCAAAAGTAAATTCCAGGTACGTGCATCATCGTAAACTAAAATCGGTTACCATCAGGCGAAATAGTCGAAAAAGCGAGCTTATCACTGATAAAAAAACATGTCATCATCATTATCATCGTATCAGCCGAAAGACGTCCACTGCTGGACATGGGCCTCCCCCAAGTGTCGCCACAACAACCGGTTAGAAAAAAGAAACATATGTACCTACAAGTAATTTATTAGTCCATTATCTTTCAAAACTGTTAAGTAATATTTATAGACACGCTGCCGCATCGTAGCCACTGATTGTAAAGGACAAGAGTTATCAAAATCATAATAGAAGCCTGCATAAACTGCACAATTAGCGCAACGTTACTAAACTTATTCACTAACAATAGAGTATCTTATCAAGCATCTTAGCAACTCCTCTTCCACTATAATTACCTTTATTTATTAATTATTCCCTGTGAAACACACGCAGTACTTGATTGTGCATTATCAAAGTGCATTAAGTCAACGATATATTTCCCAGCTACAGCTTCCTTATTGATCATTCTCATGTTAATCTTGACACTTGGACGCAAAAAATAACGTTGTTTCCGTGGGTACATTGATGACGTTGATGTATGAGGAGCTCAACGTTATAAATGTGGTCTCGTCATCAAATCCTGTTAACCAAGCGAATACTAATCACCCTACTTTTAGGACTCCTTTTGCTCTGGGTGGAGCGAAGGGCGTGTCAGACTCTTACTGACAAAAACCCATCCGTGTTCCTCCTAAAGCCCTTTGCGTTCCAGGGCCGCGGTGAATCTTTCGAACAAATTCCGCAACTCTCAGTTCCGCAACCCTGGCCGAACAGACCCTACCTAAATGTCAATATTTGACAGTTTTTTCAGGCTTAAGTACAGTTTGAAAAATACCCATCTTCAAACGTCTAATTCAGAAATGAGGGGTTAAGGAAAGAATTGATATATTTCGGGGAAATATTGATGTTATGATGAAAAAAAATAACTCGAATGGAAAAAAAATAAAATATCCTTTAAGTAAAATGTAGGCCCTCTTCAACTTATCTTCCTGTTTAAACAATATTTACTACAAATTGTCTACGTTCTCTATCGGTATTTTTGTTTTTGTTTCGCATAGATAAATTTTTCCACACATTTATCATGATTAATGACTTGCCCGTTTCTAAGCTACCCCGTGACCCAAATTAAACTACTTTCACGCGCTAATTAAGTAAAATAATAAAATTCTTAATATTTTTGTAACCAGTGTAATCAGAGTTCGTTGGCTATGTTAACCTAAAGATTTATGACTTTTAAAGAGGCGTGTAGTTGGTATACACTTACCCGAAATAATATAATTTATTAATTTCTGGACTCAGAAAGCAGTTTGGATTGATGCTTTAAAAATGACAATGGGCTTGCTCCACTACATGAGACTTGAATATTTAAATATATGTCAAATCAATAAAACAACTATTGACAACTCTATTAAAGCTTTCAGTAAAAATAAAATTTACTCACCAATTTAATTCGGTTATGAATACCTACAATTAAAATTGTTTAATATCGGTAGGTACTTCATAATGTTGCTAAGGCACTGATTCACCCTGATCCTCATACACACTAAACTAAACTTTATCACCGTGAAACATTGTGGGTGCCTTCTCCCCACCTTTTTTTTAAGGATGGGAAATAATCAAATGACTTCTTCCGCTCTGGGTGGAGCGGAAGGGCGTGTCAGACTCTTACTGACTAAAACTCATCCGTGTTCCTCCTAAAGCCCTTTGCGTTCCAGGCCCGCGGTGACTCTTTCGAACAAATTCCGCAACACTTCTGCCCACCCTAGAAGAAATACAAGGCCTGATGTATATCTTTCAGCACCAACATTTGTACGAACATTTTTCTAACTAACCCCCGTCTACACGTCAGTCTGGATTCAGGAACGATTCTGTCGAATGCATTTTTAACGAAAGCTCTATCAATCAACGTCGACGATCAACTGCGACGATCAACTGCGACGATCTATCGCAAACGTTGTTATATTATCCCCTGAAACGTTTTCAGGAAACCTTTAAACCATCCCGACGGTAACACAGCACGCTATGTACACAACATTTGTTTTTGTTTTGCATTGCAGCATTATATTATTATTATTTTATATTATTATTCAGCTTGAAAACAAACTTGAGGCTGTGTTAATAGTGACCATAACAATTCAAGATTATAATTATCGCGAACTCTGCTTAAAATATGTAACTTGATATTTAAGCCCCAATGACAGGTGGTCAAGGGGTTTAAATAATATATAATATCTTTAACCGGTGCTTTTGGTAGTTTCTTCGTTTTTCAACACCGACTTCCGAAATTAAAGTAATTTTATTTTAGTGTTTATTTTATTTGGAAGTCGGTTGTATTATTTGTCAAAATTTTTGTTTCTGTAAATTGTGTTTCAACGATACAACCTAGAAAGTCGTACTGGCTATAAACCCTAATGCAATTTGTATGTTACACCACACATTTTAAACGATTACTTAATAAAGTTATAAGCGTTAACACCTCCTACAGCAGGAATAATAAAATCATATCACTCCTATCTAAATGTTCGATCTACACACAACCAATTACACTGGTTGCATCTAGAATTAATTTGATTGCAACATAGCAATTTAAATCATCAGTAGGTAGTTGACTACTTATTAATAGGATGTGCGAGTATATAACCTCATTGAACTGTGCAATAAATAAGAAAAGGTGTGAATGGTATTCTTGTAATTATACTTTCGTTTTAATGCAATAATTGTATGGCAAAGTCATTATTATATGTCGATTAATATTTCGCAATTTGAATGTGATGATGAGCTTCTAAGCTTTCATAAATCCAGCCGAAAGACTTCCAAAAATTCAAAACTCAAATTAAAATTTGAGAAGTCATTTATTCAAATTAGGCTGAGTGCCAGCACTTTTTGAACGTCAAAGTTCTACATAAAGGCAGTCCCCCAAAACGCCCGCCCGTCACCACTTCCCACTATTGGGCATGGGACTTTCCTAAGCTTTGCAACATTGACCTGTCCTTCACGCATCACCAGGTCAACCATTCAGCTTGTGGGAGGCCTTCCAACGCTGCGTTTCACTTCAGAACCCAAGACCAGGGGACGAAACCCAAGACCTAAGCTGAAGCCAATTTTGTCCTTATTCCTAGATGACCAAATCATAGATGCAAGTTTTCATTTATTTTAAAACACAGTTTACAAATGACATTCTGTTTCTTCCTCTGAAGTAGGCACCCACACATCTCAGAGTTTGAAGGCCAGTTGTGAATCGTCCATTTTCTTGATAAAGCTTTAAATCTGCACCTGAATCCAAACCACTTTCCCATCTCTACTTTAAATAAATAAACCGGCCCGCTCCCATATAATATCCACAATTCCACATGCTAATTGGCTCGCCACTAAACTATCCGTTAATCCGTAAAGAACGATGCCTGGTTGCTCTGACTCAAGATGTAAGCAAAACTGGTTTTATTCAATGCATAATAAGGTATGTTGAAAAGGGTAAGTATGCTAATTAGAAAATACCTGGCACCTGACGATTTATGCAATTTTGTAAATGAGATTTAACGCGAGAGAGACGCCTATTGCATTTATCTACCTACCGATTTAGCTGCTGCAGCTTCCGCCGCACCTAGCTAATACTTAAACCAGGAATGCGCTTTTCTCTCAAGTACCTATTCCACACGATAGAAGAACTTTTTGGACAATGTATAGGAAAAGTTTCGTACCGAAAGTATGTGAAAATCGATGTTCAACCTTTTCAGAATATACTCAGGAGATAAAACTGTTTTGGAGAAATATTTTGGGGTTTAAGGTGGAATGAATGTATGAGCCCTAGAGTTTTGAGAACAATGGCTTTGGGGTTTAGTGGAATAAGCCATTTTAATGTAAGCCAGTAAGCAGTTAGTAAAAGCGAGTAAAATCAACAAGATAAGAACAAGTTGACGATCAAGTAAGTATAGACATTACCTGGGTTAAGATTCGATATTATGTGAGTTACCGGGTATTTCCCATGTAACATTTCTTCATATTCTTGAATATATCATCGTCATCCCTTGTACTCGTAAGTTAGCTAATGAATTAAGTCCAATCCAGAATCCTTTGTGTGCTGTTTTTAAGGCCTACATTTTGAAAAACAAGTTTTTTCTGAACGTTATTTCTGTACATAATGTACGAGCACATTTTAATTACACGCGTTTACATAACGCAACATAAACACAATACTAACAGCAGCAGTTCCTTCCGTTCTACACAGAAGGTCAGTTCAGAATAGATTCATTACCATAAGTATTAATCACAGCGCAATGGACTAAGGTCAGATAATGCTGACTCATACTCGGACAGTGGCAGGCAAGTCTACTGGGACGTTTGAATGGAGCATCGTTTATTTAGCCATTGTTTTGGTATTAATGATAGTGGCGCCGATTCTGTCTGGCAAGGACTAAAACTTTTTGAAATAGAATACTCTTTATTATGTACACCATAAAACTGAAATGAAAGGTACAAAGACTGGTCAGTTAGTTTAAATAAGGCGCGGAAAACACGTTAAGCTGTTGGTCCCGGCTGTCACTCGTGTCAGGTAGTCAAGCCGAGAGAATGAAGCGGGACTCCGGGAAGTCTTGCCAAAGGATATCGCGCTGCCCAGTAACTGAATTGAGTAACAGGAGTATTTTACAGTCTATCTGGTCAGATAGACTGTAAAATACTCGTATTCAGCTTAATCCTGTTGGACTAGAAGCTAGAAAAGAGCAGGAAATACCAAAGAAACGATAGATGGACTGTGAGAAAGATGATATGGCTAGATAAGGGTTTACTACTGAGATAACGACTAATAGAGAAGTATCAAAGAAGAAGAAGAAGTGCTGTCTCCGAAGCAGTTGGGAAAAGGCCAAGAAAATAATGATGAGGTTAAATAATACTTTAATTTGCATTTATGTTATATGCCGCGGAGACGTGGACGCTGTGAGAGATAGAAAGGAAGAAGCCCTGGACATTTGGTGCTGGAGAAGGATGCTCCGAGTATCATGGACCGAGTTCCGCACAAATGCATCCATACTCGAAGAATTAGCCATCAAACAGCGCCTATCAGCTCAAGTACAAACATATAGTTGTTCCGAGTCTGGCTGTTTGTGTATGTGACTTTGTATGTTTGTAAACGCACCCACGATACAGGAGAAATTCCTAGTGTGGGGAGCAATTCTTCGAACACGTCTCTAGGCGGAAAAGTGACTCCATCGAACGCCTCGTTGTGCAAGGCAGAGTCGAAGGCACCAGGCCACGCGGTAGATCATCCATGCGATGGACCGACCAAATCAAGTCTGCTGTGGGCGGCCTATTGCATGAATGTGCCAGGATGACCGCTAATAGGCAAAACTGGCGAGAAATTGTGAGAAAGGTCGTAACTGCTTAGAACACTGCATGACGACCACGACCGCTCTGGCAAGAGCGTACCGGCAGAGAAGAAAAATCTGTTATAGATAAGCATAATGATAACTTATTAATTCAGACTAAAGCTGCCGACGTGATCGGAATGAAATCGGTCACAGATTATCAAAATTCAGATTAAACGTGCCATCACCAAAATTATTCATAACATGCAATTGTATGGTTATCATAATGTGCTCGAAAGATTTGGCACGAAACGATACCATTTCGGTGTTATTGCATTTTGCATATTCAATCAACGATTGGTTTGACCTTCAAGTTTCCATTTATTCATTAGAAACTAGGCACTTCCCGTGGCTTCGCTTCACGACCTGTCCTGTGCATTTTTAGAATTTTATACGCGACAACATAGCATACTGTTAACAAAAGAATTTTCGTAATTGGATTAATACTTTCAGAGATTTAAGGCCATATTCCAAGTCATGTCTACCAACTCGAACCGTCTACCTTTAATCGTCAAATTGAATTGGTATGTCTGTCATTAAAACATTTAATAGCGGTCCCGACAGACGGACAGGACTGTCCGAGTTTGCTTTGTGTATGACGAAAACTTATAGAAATCGATTGCAGTGCCACCTACCGGATCCAATTTGAATCTTAACTATTCTCGAATCTACTGGTAAACACACAAAAATTCATCAAAATCGGTCTAGTCGTTTAGGAGGAGTTCATTCACATACACGGGCACAAAAGAAATGTACATATAAAGATATAGTGCTGACTTCTACAAACAAACATCTACCTACATAAAGTAAGTTTAGATGAAGAAGGAGATACTTATCCAGAGAAGACTTCTCATTATAAAGCAAAAAATACGAATATATTTTTTACCGTAACGTTAATTATAATATCACTTAAAACCAAGATTACTCATAATTCTAATTAAAACGTATTTACTTAAACGTCTGTGATACTTCCTTCGTTTGGTTTAACGGTAGTTAAACGTAATAATTTTAATACTAACAAGTTAATTAACTGTTTGTGGAGTTCAATAGCATTGATTTTTTATTACTTTGTTCATAGAAATGTGTCTGACATTAAATT
Organism: Mamestra configurata; assembly: GCA_002192655.3. Classification (NCBI taxonomy): domain Eukaryota; kingdom Metazoa; phylum Arthropoda; class Insecta; order Lepidoptera; family Noctuidae; genus Mamestra; species Mamestra configurata. The sequence continues at coordinate 591,579 of NDFZ01005447.1, forward strand.
AGCTATCAAGAGATCTGCAGGAAAACTAGGGTTGTGGAGATAGTCCTAAATAATTATCAAAGTAAGTGTGAAAATAGTTAAGTGGCAGTAGGCAGGACACATTAATTGCAGAACTGATGGTCGATGGGTCTGAAAACTTCTGGAGTGACGACTGCGTACCGAAAGACGCAGCGTTGGAAGGCCCCCACCAGTTGGACCAAGGACCTGCCTGGTGAACGCCTCGGAAATCAGTTGGATGCGTTCTAGAAGGCGCAACATTGGAAGGCAGGAGGCCTTGGTAAGCATGGTAGACCAATGACCTGGTCTCGGGAAAATGCTGAATCGAGAGTCCACCAGCTGGTGATGCTTGGGAGCCGCCAATGTCCAGGAGTAGGCGTCTTTTGGCCTAAATGATGATGAAACCAGCTAAAAATACACACACAAAGATTTGAATTTGCCTCATGAATATTCATGAATAATTATGAAATCGAGTAAAAACGGTATTATGAAGATATTACAGCGGATGACGTAATTTTATATTTTTTTCCTTTTTATGAATCTTCTTTGTTATTATGCCGACTGTGTTTATTGTTTATATCTTTGTTTTTTACAGTCTAGATACGTTACAGAAAAAAGTGCAGATTAATTTTTATCATATTACAGCTTTCTCATGGCTTGTGAGTAGATAATAGAAACGTTATGTTTTTCTGGATATTTCTGAAACACATATAACATGGCATATAACTAAACTTTTTCGTTGTTTTAAAATTATAAAATATATAAGTAATAATATATATATTTCGATCCTACCTGGAAAAGTCCATTAAGCTGGGTCCCGGCTGGCATTTGAAGATCCTTGACAGTCGTTACGGATAGTCAGAAGCCAGAAAATCTGACACCCGTCTTGCCAAGAAATACCGTGTTAGCCGGTTAATGGGTTGTGGAGACCAGATGGGCAGTTGCTCCACGTCAAATACTGGTAATCAGCTACATCCGTTTATACTGGAGCCGACGCCAATATAGTTGGCTAGTTTGTTTCGTACAAAGAGGAACAAAAATGAAACAAATCATACATGTGTTTACAAACATTGGAATAAGACATTTGCGGCCACTTCGCACATCCCAACGTTAATGTATGATGCAAGAAGAACCGTGAAAAATAACACCTTTCTAGGTCACTGAATTTACTAATTGAATATTACCAAAACTGTGCGAAATTGTGACGTAAGCATTCCCACGCCAAAAAAGCAGACTATTAGGTCTTATCATTGTATCTGGTGGAACCTTTTTAATTACCATAATTTGTAGCTATAATACGTCTGAAGGCTTTGGAGTGGCGATTGCGTAGCGGAAGACGCAGCGTTAGAACTCTCCCTTACAAGGGGGACTTATAACCTAATAAGGGCGTCGGGAGTCCGCAGTAGGTACTAGAAGCACAGGATCAGTCGATGGAGCGACGCTTTGGAGAGGTCCAGCAATGTATATTCGTCGGAAATGGTTATGTTGATGATAGTACGTCCGATTCACTCTGGGCAGTCGACCTCGCTCCAACCGCGCTGTCTTAATGATTTTTATGCCATGAGATAAGCTTTCTCATGTCCAAGCACATGCCGAAAATAGCCCTATCTGTTTATTACTCGTGTTATGTTACGGGTTAACCATTTAACCATAACCTTATAACTAATATCAATATTTTCGATCATTATATTAGTAACAGTATCAGTGACAATATGGTAATACTTGCCTTTAATCAATCATTTAGCCTTGGGGTGAGAGGATTCATCCATCCTGATAAAATCATTAAATCCACCATACACTGTGACCGCACAGACTAGGGTGTACTTTCAATGGGGAAGGGGTCCGTGTTCAAATGAAGAGAGCTGGTCGATAGCATAAAATGAGCCAAGTGATTAATGAACTATCGGTCTTTAATCTTGGTTTATATCTAATTACTATATCCTAGTACCTATATAATATTCTTCCGTTCCTGACTGAGTGGCTGAGTGACTGATAGACAACGCACACAGGATTTCCCGAAATTCCTACGGAAACGGAAAAACGGGATATAATAATAAAAATAATAATAATGCGCGTACGAAGTCGCGGGCAAAAGCTAATACTAATATAATGAAGCTGAAGAGTTTGTTTTAAACGCGCAAAACTCTGAACGAAGTCGCGGGCAAAAGTTAGAGAACGTTTAAATACGTATGACGGTTGTAACCATTTGCATCTCTGTTAGGAATTTTTTTTTGTAATGCAATTTTGGGAGAGGCTTTTCAGTCTTGCATTGAAGTACCAGTAAATTACAGCACACTTACAATTACAGCAACACATTGTGACAGCTATGTACCTGCCATAGGCCACAAGATGGATGACCTTATGAAGGCCGCGGGAATGAGCTGGATGTAACAAGTCGCACAGGACCAGTCGATGTGGCGACACTTAGGACAGGCCTATGTCCAGCAATTAACTTATGTGACTATTGTTTAATAGTTTCCTAGTTAGGACTAAAACGTTTTAGTCTTACCATGATATGCTCCGAAGCCGTTATAAGTCGGCGATTTTACAGCATGAACCAAATATATACAAAGCTTTAAATTAAAATCCGACGGTTTAAATAAAGAACTGGTTATTTTCTTTGTTATTTAGGTACCCATTGCGTTTCGAAAACATCATCTACAACAAAAATAATTACGATTTATCATGCAATGTTGATAATAATACATAAATACTGACGAATTGATATTTTTCTTGTAACATTCTCAAAAGTAAAAATAACGGTTTGTATACGTAATTTAACGTTAGTTAGCAAAAAAAAAAATTGCAAGAACCGGCTCCAATGTGCAGAGACCGTTAACTTTTGAGTCAACAAAATGTTAATGTAAAAGCGCGTCAGACGGTGTGACGTTAACGTGCGTTAATTGAAGGACATTTCAAAATATTTCGATAATTCATCAGATATCTTATTGGAGTGGTCATTGTGGGCCAATGATCGTCTTTTAAACCCTTTCACTAGTCTTGGCAATTTTTTTGCATTAGCATTTAGGTCGCAATAAAATGCATCTGACGCGTATTGAGTCGGACAGTTCGGTTGCAGAGGCTTTAAAATATTCTTATGCTAATTTCTCTTAAGATTTAGACATTATACAAGGTGCATGCAAATGGGACTTTTTTAAGATTGGTGTAAGTGCTTAGATAAAAGTTAACTTTTATTCGTTGTGTTAATAATGCGAAATTTTGAAAACCCCGAAAGAGGACTTGGCATAAGGTAGGTTACTTAACCTTTTAAAAACCTTTGTCACGTGTCGCCAAACGTCACAAATATGTGACAAAAAGTATGACAAATTTGCTGAACTTTTTCGACTTTCCCGACGTGCCGTACTTCTTCGATTTTTCCGTACTTTTCCGACGCGTCGGGGGCACACCGATGCGTTTATGTTCTGGCATTCAAAAGGTTAAATTGCTTATCCCTCTTAATCTTAACTCTTATAGGATTGACGACATACCACGTCAAAGTATGGGACGAACCATCTTGAGTCAACGTTTTGACGTCTTCTATGGCCTGCTTAATATATACTCATCTAACCAAACCATGTGTTTATTACTTCGTGTTCTGACTAACAATGCATATTAATGTAACATAAACATTACTTATTATTATATCTAAACAAGCGAATCGTGATATGATTTCCATTGAACTAAAACTAGACGTGTTTAGCTTATTATTTAGTACTAAATATGTTTGGTATTATGGTACTAAATTTTGCCAGCGGCTGCGCTCGCGTTAATAAATGGTGGCGTAATGCTTGAGTCTGAATCCGTTTTGAAAACTGAAAGCCTAATATAGTTTGGAAAAAGGCTGGGCAGATGATAATGAACCAACCTTCGAGCATCTAAAAACTTACTTCTTCATATCCCTTCTCACCGCACCGGGTTTTTGTCTAATTCCTACGCTATTTCTACAATTAAACTCTGGAATATGCTTCCCCTTGACATCAAGAAGGCGGAGTCAAAATTTTCCTTTAAGCGTAAAATCCGTAAACACTACTTAAAAGCTTGTCATTCTTAGTCGTTCTTCGTCATGATTACTATGAATTCTCTTAATCGGTATGATTACATATTATATATCATATTTATTAGTTTATTATTTTAGCATATATATGTATTTTATTAGTATTATATATATTATCTGTATATTCTTTCCGAAATGTTAAAATTCAATTTTGTATCTTAATTTTATTTATTGTACACCTACCACAGTATAGTCTTAATAACCCAAAGGTTGACTGGTAGAGAATGCCTTGATGCATTAAGTCCGCCCATGTACCACTATTGTACATAAAGTTTAAATAAATAAATAAATAAATAATGATGATGATGGTCCTGTCCATCTCCAAAAAATCATCAAAATCGGTTCAGCGATTTAGGCGTCAAACAAACAAACTAACTCATCTTCGCTTTCGCATTTATAATATTGTTAGGATTATTTAACCGATTTGTAGTTGAGCGAGGCTTGAGGCAAATTAGTATTTACTCCTTTATCGTGTCGAGGCAAATATTTAGTCCTTTATTATGTCCTATTATGTTATTTGAATAGAAATGAGGTCGGTTGTGGGTGGTTTATGAGTATTTTATAACTAGGCCTTGTTTTGTTATTTGAAACGAACTTGCAAAAGGTGACTTGTTGTCTGTGAGAAGGCTCAGAATTTGTACCCGAGTGCAATTTCTACTACTTTTAAGCACCGTTCGCATTTGCATGTCATTTGCAATCTGTCATAAGTGTATGGAATTTTTTTGACAGCTTGCACCTGAGATTCGAATGCGAAAGTTGCTTAAAATTTGTAGAATTGGCCCTCTGCTGTTACGTTTAATAAGTTTTGTTGTTAATATTGTTTAAGTAGTCTAGAATTCCTGACTGAGTTTTTTTTGGATTGTACATTTGGTGCCCTAAAATTGCGAGAAGGGGCCTGGCCAGACCATTAAAGAAGGAATGGAGGGAGGGCCTTTGCCCAGCGGTTTTAACTCTAATTCATCTATTTATTTTTAGCACATTTTTGTGCCCTAATCATTTTTACTTTACATAATAAAAAAGAAAAAAAAACGAGCGAGTCTTGTTTAACATCTGAAATCCCACCTTGGTAAAAAGCAACATTAACATTAAAAGTACCAACTGACAGCCAACTCGACCACTGCGCGCGCTCATTGGTTAAATCGAATAGGGCGCGCTCATTGGTCAAATAGAATAGCGCGCGCTTCCTCGGCTTCCTGTTACACACTTCCGTCCCATTTCACGAAAGATTGCAGGAAAGCGAGAGGAAAGATGTTACACATCAATAAAAAAACAGCCAACACAATTTTCAGTTCCAACTTAAACAAACATCTAAAACGCACCAACTACACCACCTCCACCTCCCCGTCTGTAGCCACCTTAACAACCACTTGACTTTGAGATAATTACGATAATTCAGATGTTACCCACATTACGTGTTACGGCACATTACGGCATAATTGTGCCTTTCATACGAAGATCTAAAGGTCATCATCACTCAAAAATGTTCCTGGTGAGATGTTTGAGATGTAATGACTTAATTTGGAGTAGTTTAGAGTCGTTCTCGTTTGGCGCCGTTTGGTGCCGTTTAGAGTGAGGCGGAACTGTATTGATATTGTTTAGAGAATGTTAAATTGTTATAGTTGTTGCGTCAGTGATATAATGGCCGTTGTTGGCGCTTTTATATATTTCATAAGGCACCAAGTAACATCCCATAATTTCGTTGTTTTCTTTTACCGGAAATGTGTAATATCGTTTATGGAGCGTTCAAATACTTTGATTTGGTTTGATAACATCACCTGCGTAAAAAATATTTGTTCAATTTTTTTTTCATATTAATTGTTCTAATCCGTAGATTTGTTATGAAAACGCTTCCTCGCAATATCGCTTTGCAGATGTCTGTGGAAGCCTTTAGTGGAACCGCCAGCGTTATAAAAGTTCAGTTTTAATTTTATTGTTGTTTTTTCATTTAAAATAATACTTGCTTTAATACAAAGTAAAGTAACTACTATTTCCTTACAAAGTCACGTTCTCGTAACTTACAAATAAAAACAAGTGAAGTTGAATGAACCGCGAGCACTAAACGTTTTAACCCTTAATTCGACAGTGGGAAGTATACCTGACATCGACTTAAAAAAAATCTGCAGCATTATTTTTAAAAATATTAGTTTTTTTATATATGGAATAACTTGGTTATGTCCTATATTATGGCATAAAAAATAACTGTCAATGAGCACGTGCGCTCGGCCGATCAGTCGTCGCCGCAACGTCAGGGAGGATGAACGCGTCACGACCGCTCTCGGTAAGTCTCGATTTGTTTATTTTTAATGTTCTAAAATAAATAGTTATTTCTTTCCTGTATATTCCGTAACGTATTTTTATATGAACGTGTATACTAAAATCATAATATTACTTATAGATTTTTCGTTATGCTCTGCGAAACTTGTGTGTCCAGTATACATCCCATTGCCGGGTTCTCGAGGGTTTAGTATGGTTTTGTGATGTGCAGTATACTGGACATTGCCAATGAGACAGACAACTAACAATTAGTATAATATTATGAACTAATATCTATATTATGTATGTTATATGTTATATATGATACATAACAATATTATTATTTACAGGCCTTCAAAAAAACATCACGTGCCTCAAAATTATTAGCTTTAGTGCCACCAATTAACGCTCTATCGGACGTAGAAGGCCAGACCAGCTCAGATGAAGAACCAGATTTGCACAATGGCCAGGAAATTGATGGTGCCAGTCTGTGCTGGACAATGGACATATCACCGGCACCTAATATTGTAAATACCAGGTCAAAAAAAAAAAAAACCCGTCAATACCAACACTCGCATTAGACACGTCAAATCAAAAAAGCGTAAGACAACCAATTACAATTGGAAAAAAGGCAAGTTCTTGCACAAGGCTGAAATAAAGGATTGTGAATTTGTTTTTGACATGCCTAACGACGACTGACCTATAGTTTATTTTCATAAATATTTTTCTGTGGATATACTCCAAGATATAGTCCATAACACAAACCTCTACGCAGTGTCGACCTTGCCGACATGCTCATAGCACTATATCGGGCTACTTACAAAAATCGACGCTGGTACACTGCCATTCTTGCTCAAATGATCGACATTTGTACAAATAACGCTTGGTTATTATACCGAAGAAATTGTAATCGGCTGGCAGTAAGGCATATGCCGTTAAAGCTGTTTGGCTGTCAATTAGCTAGAGAGCTGCAAAATAAAGGGAGATCTAGATTATCCATAAGAAAATATATGAACTGATGACAGCGTCCGTTATGACGGCGTAGGGCATTGGCCGCGCTTTGGACAATCCTATGGTCGCTGTAAATACTGCACCAAAAATAAGACTGATGTTCAATCAATCAAAGGTTGTGTTTAGTACGTAAGAGAAATTGTTTTTATGATTACCATAGCAAGTAAGTGAAACTATTAATTGTTTTAGAAAAGTTTGACTGATTAGATATTATAAACTCTTGCTTAGATATTATAAGTGTTTAAAAAAAAATTACAAAGAAGAATTACACTTTTTATGTTTTATACAAGCCAAATAAATAACAATAATGTCATTTTAAATTTTAAAATTGTACAACAATAAATATTTTCATTATACACACGCATTTTATTTTTGTTTATTTTATAATTGCATAAATAAAGATTTTATAAAAATTCTCGAACGATTCCTTAATTCGGCAATATCCAATATACTGGACATCGATATTTATAGTTACTTTATGGAGAACCTGGCAATGTCCTGTATACTGGACATGCATTTTCTCAAAATCGAGATATACTAGATTTTTTTAATTATTTTTCCTGGTTTTAGAAACATCTAACGATGACAAAAATATATAAAAAAAATAATATTACAAGATTTTTTTCTCTAGCCAGATTAAGGGTTAAACTTATAACACTAAAGATTCTGTTTGAGATTAAAAGCTTGTTCTTATACAATTTAGCTATAAAACGTATTGCCTGAAACTTTATTGTTTCTTAGTAGCTGTTACCGCGGCTCTGTGAGAAGTTTTTAATTTTCTTGTTGAAAAGAACTTTAATGTGTTTTTCTGGGTATGTATCTTTAAAATCTGTTGAACTATCAAATCGACTGTAAAACTTTTTTTAGGATTTTACTGCTTACTTTTTCAAATTGTTTTCTAAATACATGAAAATATTTTTGGTAGTTTCGCAGGCATGTCGTGAACATATTTATGTTAACCAAAATAGACTCACTACTTGCCCATTTTTGACCCAAAATTGGTTTGTGTCATTTATATAAAAATAATAAAGTTGAATAGTTTGTTTGTTTGTTTGAACGTGCTAATCTCTTGAACTACCAGTCGGATTTGGAGTACTATTTTTGTTTATGATAGCCACATTCATGAGGAATGCTATAGGCTATACGGGAACGGAAAATTCCTACGGGAGCGAAAAAACGGATTTTGCGCGTTCAAAAGCTAGTAATTGATAAATTAATTATTTTCTTATTTATTCTGCTCGATTTAGAGACTAAAGTCATGCCGTGGTAAATTATATCCACCTAAGCCAGTCATCATAGTTTGGCACAGGAATTAGTCATCCACCTGTCTCTTTGAACATTTAATCACGCACTTAAACATTTTATTTGCTCATTAAAATTACTAAGTGCATAAGTAGTTTTATGCTAATAATAATAAGGTTTAGCCTACTTATGTTGACATCTAATAAACTGCACTGGTAACTTAGTTACTACATCCTATACAGAGTGTAACGGGAAGGTGTGGTCATATTTTAAAACTGCTCCTGCCAACATATATGAACTATCTTCAAGAAAATCATGTTAATTTAAAAAAAAACATATTTTTTATTTCATACCTCCCATAAAAATTTTGGACTCACCAGAGAATGGGCAGCAGCATTCTCTGTGCATTGCAACAGCTACACTGCAATCGCCAACCCGCCTACCAAGCATGGTGATTATGGCAACCTCCCCTTGGGGGAGGCCTATATGTCCAGCAGTGGACGTCTTTTGGCTGATATGATGATGATGATTTGAATTTTGACCACGATGAAAATCTATTTTGCTCTGACTTCCTTGAAGAAAGTTGTTCATCTACATCACACCTTTTCGTTACATCCTGTACAACGATATTAGCTTATATTACTATGATAAACATTACACAACACACAGTCCATTGTATCTTGGTTATCGTGATATTACGAACCTTGGTCGGACATTGTATTGTCAAGTGTCAACTTATCTGTTCAACTTGGATCTAAAAATAAAGTTTTAATTTTGTTTGTTTTATTTAATGATCTATTAATACCTGTGTCGGTAATTAGTTTTATTGCTGCATCGCCATTCCACTACAAATTGGTTCAGTTATTATGTCACCGGAAAATTGCACTCTGTAAAATTTAAATAAGTCTTTATTAGTTTATAATTTTTCGATATATGAAAAATTGTTTTGTGTACAATAAATCTCATCCAAATTCAATAGTTTCCAATATATCCGTGACTTCTTAAGCAAAAATTGTTTGCAATTTGACGCGATATTTTACAATCTCAACAATTACCAAATATAGATAATACGTAACATTTGTGTTACATTTCTAGAGCTATGTATCTGTATCTGCTCTAGGGTTTACGACCATCATCCTTTATTTGTCTGTGTCCCAATGATGGTGCATTTTCTTTGCCTATCTAGTTGTCGCTCAAGCTAAAAATACCACCCAAAATTACCTGGAAGTACCTTACTTATCTTTTAATTAACACAACAAACAGCCTTCGCGAAACGGCAATTACATAGCAAGAAACTTGAATCTCAACCCGACGTGCGACAATACTAATTAAAATCACTTATAGACTCGCATATTGAACATTAAGATAGCAGTAGTGTGTACATACTGATTACCTAGGTACCTGTAGGTATGCTAATATATATTACTAACTTGTTTGCTTAAGATAGGCTTGTCAGGAAAATATCTTCCTTTAAGAAATGCTCTCCTGTGAGGTTGGTCAGGAAATGGAGATGTTTGTTCATGAGTAAGTTTACTCTTTTAGTGTCTAAGGAAATTCCTATCTCAGAGACGCATCATTTCCCTGTCGGTCTTACCCATGCCAATTTTCTTCGTCCCTATCCAACCCGACTTGGGCCTTCTAGGGCATCTCAAGCAACCTCAATCTTTGCAGTGACTATTTTGATAGCAGAATAGGTTAGGTTAGGTTAGGCCCGGAGGGCACGGTAGAGCATACGGTGGAGGTCTACCCTGCGGAGCACCGAATATCTACTCATGTGACCGAAGTGTCCTCGTCGAGGCGATCGGCGGCGGCGACCTCTCGCGTCCGGCCCTGGTTCAATCCATGGTCCGGAGCGAGAAGGCTTGGGAAGCGGTCACCTCCTTCTGCGAAGAAGTAATGCTAGCAAAGGAGGAGGCAGGCCGCGCGAGGGGAGACAAGGCCTCCGCCCCAACTGCCGCTACAGAAGAAGACGCCCCGGGCGTCGGGAGTCGCAGGGCGATCCCCGGCCACCGTAGACGCGATCATCACCAGGCCCGGGTCGATGGTCGTTGTATTCCAAGCGCGCATAGCATAGAAGTCGAGGCCCGCTAGGGCCAGAGCCTGCCAGGGTTGCGGAATTTGTTCGAAAGAGTCACCGCGGCCCTGGAACGCAAAGGGCTTTAGAAGGAATATGGATGGGTTTTAGTTAGTTAGAGTCTGACACGCCCTGCTCCACCCAGAGCGGAAGAAGTCATTTGATGATTTCACATCCTAAAAAAAAGTGAAAACTAAGCGAAAGCTAAAGCGTTCGGTGACGATGACGCGATTTCCATGATTTTTGTTCACCCAAAAAGTGCTTCACATAAAAAAAGCATCAAGGGCAACGTTAGTCATATACGCACAAGCAGCCCCGGACGCAAGTGTACGAGGGAACACTGGGGTGGTTATTGTCAATACAAGTCTGACTGACCCCTCCGCCGACCCCAGGGCGGTAAATCCATGAGGATTCTCATCACAAAAAAAGGGTTAGGTTGCATTGCCATTTATGAACATGAAAGACACAGGTATCAACATAATCTTCTCATTTCGTTTGATTTTATTTACCTACTGATCAATTTCGAGAAATAATCTATTTATCTCAGTTCTCACGTTTAAAAAGAAAACGAGAATCATTTTGCTCATTTAATCGTGATATTAGTACTTCAAGCCTTATTTTATTCTTGAATCAATAAGTACTTAAGTTCATGCATGTAATATTGATTCACATGATTGTATCGATAATTTTATGTGGGTCGTTATATTATATAAGTCGGTGTTGATATCATACCTACCTATGTAAACTGGATCACTTGAAGATCAAGTGTGTATGTCAAGATATCAGTTTATTGTTAAAATATTGCGTTAATTTATGTAATTCTTAAGAGTGTGAAATCGAAACCGAAATGTCAATTTCGTAAAGTGACAGTTTTTTAATCGTGTGAAAAAATTATACGACTTTTTAATTTATTTTTCTTTTTTTTTGTTGCAGGTACTAATTTGAACGTTTAACGTAATGGCATTATCAAGATTTGAATATGTAAATCGTAAGTACGAAAACACAATTGCATTTACAAATGCACGAAAAGGGTAACAAATTGGAAAACATTTTCAAAACATAGTCGAAGTACGTGCAGCACAATAGTTTTGTACGCCACTTCACGAAACCATCAGTCACAGAACACAACCACGACACACGAACGCAAACCTTAACTGCAACTTTTCAAAGTTCAATATCACTCGTAGTGATAGTTGCAATAAGCTTTTTGGTAAATAAAGCATTTTTACACACCACTTCACGAAACCATAAGTCACAGAACACACCATCGACACTCAAACACAAACCCTAACAACGACTTTTCAAAGTCCAAAATGCTTTGCGATGATGGTTGATTTGCGCTTTTTGGTAACTAAAAGGCACAACCAACCTGATTGTACCGCTTTAGCACGCAAATTCAGAAAGTCTGATTGATGAGCCTACGAGCCGTAGATTGCAGAATTACGTGGAGGAAATAGCCGTGTGGAGTGTGGGCGGTAAGGTCTTCTAAACAACTATTTAACTTTTACTTTAGAAGCAAAAAGCTTCATCGACATATGGACTTTCTTTCTTAGCATGGAAGCTAGTCCACCTAAGTTTTTACTAATTTACGGTTTTTTATGCTCACTCAGATCAAGGCGATAACAGGACTCACTGTGACCACTGCCTTGAAAAGAGCCAGACATGAGTGTATGAGAATGACATGGAAGTAGCTCATCTGTGAATCCGACAAAGCTTTTAAGGATAAGCACGACCTTTAGCAATGAAGAACACGAATAGGAAGAGATGTTAAAACCCCGTTAAAATATATCAAGAATGGAATGGCAATTTGTCGTAGACAAATTGTCATTCCATTCTTCCATTCCATCTTCCATTCCATTCAACAGCGAATGCAATTGTCGATAATATGTCAAAAATTTTGACGTTTGACAATTCCTTGCCTTCGCCACGCTACCGCTGATAAAAAGTCACTTGCCTAGAGCTTAAGCTCACAATTCAATTAAAGATAAAACCCTTTAATTGAACCGCAAGCTTCTCATTTCATAAATGTTTATATCGCGTTCGCAAAGTAAACTGGCAAGTTCGAAAGCGCAACTTACGTGTTTCTACTTCGCGCAAATCAGATGAAGCCGTCAACTTACTCAATCAAACTTACTAGCCAACAAAGTGCACTACAAAGTAGGTAATAACGATTATTCCGATTTAAAAAGACAAACTTTTTTACAAAAAAATACAACCTACTTCCAAATAAAAAAACTACAAAGTATAAAATAACTTTAATTTCGGAAGTCGTTGTTTTTGGTTGTTTCTTCTTATTTTAACACCGACTTCCGAAATTAAAATTATTTTATACTTTGTAGTAAGTATTTTTGTTTATTTGGAAGTCGGTTATATTTCTTTTGATGTTTTTTTTTTATATTTCACTTTTCAGTGGTACCCCACACCTAAAGCAAAATACGCACTTTCGTTTACTTGGCTGACATAATTTTCCAGCTAATTTGATTTGAACCATACTTTTTCCGGGATACAAAGTAGCCTAGAATTTTAAGGTGTTTCAGTTTTTTATAATGCCAATAAACACAATTTTCCTTCTTTAGATGTTGTAGCTTTCTAGAGTGAAAAAAATACTTCCAGAGATCAGACCTTTTACAAACATATGGACAAATAATTTTGCCACTTTATTTTTTTAGTTTAGAGGCAATTTCACCAATAAATCGAGCTCTATTATACTACCTCCGTAACAACACCAACACAACAAAGCAACCGATTAAGTCTGCCAAAGTCAATGTCAACATTGTTGTGGAATAATACTGACAAACCTCAAACGCGGCTTAGATGTGCTCATCGCGTTCATAAATTTACCCTTGTAAGTTTAAATAACCAGCTAGCTTAACAATCACCATCATCTACCTAGCCTTTTGCCAATATAATTGGGGTCGGCTTCCAGTCAAACCGGATTCAGCTGAATACCAGTATTTTACGTAGAGCGGCTGCCTACCTGACCTCCACAACCCATTAACTGGGTGACACGGTACTCCTTGGTAAGACTGGTGTCAGATTTTCTGGAATCTGACTCCTTAACGACTGCCAAAGATCTACAAATGACAGTCGGGACCAATGGCTTAACGTGCTTTCCGAGGCACGGAGGAGTCTCGGTATGTTAAGATGGTCACCCATCCACAGACCAACCTCGGCAAGCGTTGCTAAACCTTTAAGATCGACCCGTGCGGCTGTTATTATTTAGCTAACAATAGCCAATACAAAAATATTAAAACTTATAATTTCACCATTAAACCACCGTTATCACAATACAAACTCACCATATAAGCATGACGCAAGCGCCTTCTACAGTCCTGTTACGCACACAATGGTTCCCACGGGGTTAGGCTCCCCGCAAACAGCCAGGCATTCCCAGCCGGAACAATACAATCGTTTTTACACGTTTGTGGCGATCCTTATCTGTTGGATGTAGCGTTATGCAGTTTCCTTATTCATCTTCTTGCTGTTAATTTTTTAATTGTTTTCTTTTTGTTTTGTTGTACAGCATGCTTATTTGTAGATATTTATTACTTAGATATCTCGGTTCTATAGGTTTTTGTTTATTTACACTATTAGGTAGGTACCGTAAGTGTTTTTTTTATTTATTTTTTTTTCTTTAATGATTTTATTCCTATTTTGAAAGCAAAAGACATTTTCCAGTATGGACACAGCTTAATAGTTGTATTCAAAGATTTGTTAAATGTTTTATTAAGTAGATATCCGTTAGTTAGGTAATTGAGAATATTAATTATTTCAGATACAAAAAACCTTTTAGTTTTTATTTGGCTCATGCAATTAACAACTTAATTAGATAAATTAATCAAATAGTCATATCCTGAATGGAACAAGATTTTTATTAACACGTTTTGCTTAATTTTTTTTCTTCTTTTTTTGCATTACTCAGCTGCACATACGCGTTTTGGTATTCTTGTGTAAACAAATCAATATAAATAACTTAAAAAGCGACAAATCCTAACTTAACAACTACAGAATGAGAAACTAATGATCTCAGATAGAAATTAAGTGTAATTATATTTTTTTAAATTATCTCTGTACCTAGTTTATATTAGTTGTTACCTTAATTTTAAGTTTTTTTTTTGCATGCTGAAAATGAGTAAGTAAAATATGTGGAACGATTTTAACTTAAGAGCATAATGTACCATATTTTACGCAAAATAAATATTCTATTCTATTCTACACATAAACCAACAAATTAATCTTCCACACTCATTTGTTAATGAAACTATAAGCCAAAGAAATAATAATTATTTTAACGGCCATTAATCTTCAGACGTCCAGCCGTTGCTTTCCACATCCTGTTGGGCCAATTGATACAGCTTACCTAGTAACTCTCTAATATTAAGTAGCAGTATTTGCAACGTCGCCTGCTTTTCAACATGCTGTATTTTAATAACTAGATTTTCGTGATTGTTTTGCATCTTGATTTAACATATTATTAAATTAGGATTCATTTTGTACTATTAGTTTTATGTAGTAACTTAGCTTCTTAAGGGCCAGGTCAGGGCTTGCTTTAGGTGAAACTTGGCTGTGGCAGACGGACAGACAGTCAGCCAGCCCGCCATCCATCCAGGCAGACAGACACACGAGAGATAAGAGTTCCGTTTTTTCTCACGAACGTTCGAACCCCTAAAAAGATAACCTAAACTGATGATGATCGACAACATCATAATCGTCATTAAAAAGAAAATATCTTGGGTGTTGTGAAGCTAAAACATAATTTCCTCAACCTTACCGACTGTGTCATTTCTTGAAATATGTTACGAAATATCAATGCTCATGTAAGCTAACTTCAAGGTTTGTCTGCGGAAAACCCCTAGCACTTTCAAATAAGATACGGTTATTCCACAAATAATATTGAACTTACTCGTTATAAGGTACCTTTTCCATGATGCCTTGGTTGATTTCGCAGATTAATTTTCTGTTATTGGTCCTTCAGCCACTTATCCGGCTCGAAGGACCATTGACAGGTACATTGGTATGACGTCTAAAAGCTGGAATCAACTGATCAGATATTCCTAGATCAGAATTTCGCTCGCCATTCTCAAGAGAGTTACCGTTTAAAGTTGAATCACAATAAAATAACAACAGAACGGAAACGGCATCGATAAATCATAGCCACTCGGTTGTTTTTGCTTTAAATAATTTTACAAAACCAATAGACCACTTGTCTAGTTTGATTTACTGTAGTGCATTTGCGTTTTACTAGTCAAATAGTGAGTTTTTACGATGTTACCGGATACAATCAACGATATTCGTAAAATTAAAATCCGATATTCGTTGAATTAAAATCAATTTTCAGTTATATAAACTTATTCATCAGCTCTCACTCACTTTGATCGAAGTTCTAGTTTGTGAGTAAAAAATAGGTTTGTCAAAAGGGCATAGATAACGTGACATTCTATCAAAACTTTTGAGATCGACCATGTGATGGATCGTTACCGCATGTTGCCACATATTTTGGACTTTTCGGCAATAGTCCGGCGCTGATAAACTTTCTTAGGATCCAAGATTTCTAGTTATAACCTACAGTGCAAAGTCTCCCGTCAGATTCTATACTGTTTTGTAACCTCATTATAGCAATTCGCTGCATGCTCAAACTCATGGCACTCTCTCACATTTCTACTAGAATGTGTCACTACATTATCATTTTATCAATCAGTGATTCAGTTATCATCGCTGCACTAAAATGCAAAACTGCAGAGCTTTCAATCAAAGTATGTGTAGCTCAAGCAAGTCTCGTGCTTCGGAAGCTGGCAGCATGCTTAATGCAAGGCGATGGGCATGTGTCTAGACGTAGTATTTAGATATGCATTATGTAGGTAGGTACTGAAATTATAGGATTTATATTTTGTGTAGCTGACTCTAGTTGTCATATGTTGTCGATCTGTTGGGAAAAGTTTATTTGAACGATGTGCATGTGATTCCTATAAGTTGGTATTAAAGTGGTAAATAAAAAAACGTGTGCGTCTCGGGACGACAGAAGTGATAACTTAAAGTAATCTAAGGTGAACTATTTAATATGGGAAGCATCTGTCCGAAATACGACTAGCGCTGTGGGTTAGAGTGAGAGAGGAAGAGCCTGCCTACCGCTGCCGTATGCGTGAGAGAAAGGGAAGCCAGACAGACTGGCGCCGTAACGCGTTACGTTACGAAGTGGTTTACCCTCCATAAGAAGTTATCACTTCAAAAACTACTTTACAAAAAAATACAACCGACTTCCAAATAAAAAACACTACAATGTATAAAATAACTAACTTCGGTCTTTGTTTTTCGTTTTTTGACACCGACTTCTGAAATTAAAGTTATTTTATACTTTGTAGTGTTTTTACGTTACTTTGATATTTGATTAAAGATGCAGTTGATAATAATTCATGTTTGCTATAGAAGTAATCTTTTCATTCAGGATGAGTGAGGTAGCTGCGAATGGCAAAAAATGCGTGAAATTTGAATTTTGGAGACTGAATGCTCTGGCGCTTTTGACTTATGGGCTTTAAAATAAAGTCGTATTTTTAGCCTTTCTATAAATAGGCCGGTAATGACCATTCGTTTAAGGCAAAGGCACCTAATTCCGTGGTATTTACGCGAAAATTTGAAAGCACATCAAAATTAAGCATTTATTTAAAAGCTTGTTAATGTCTTATAATTGCCGTTTTTCTGATAAACTCGGAATTACCAGCCAATTTCAGAATACCACGAAATTTGGTACTTTTACCTTACTTATATTTTTAAACAAAACTAAATGCTATTTCGACCTATCAATTTTATCATTCAAGCAATTGTTTGACCCATGATCTAAAGACCAATTAAAACAAAACACAATCAATCCAATTTACTGAGCCCTTATCCAAACAATCTATAGTCGTTCGTCGTAATGAGTCC
Organism: Mamestra configurata; assembly: GCA_002192655.3. Taxonomy (NCBI): domain Eukaryota; kingdom Metazoa; phylum Arthropoda; class Insecta; order Lepidoptera; family Noctuidae; genus Mamestra; species Mamestra configurata. The sequence goes on from NDFZ01005447.1 coordinate 609,128, forward strand.
GCACTTATTCCGCGGTACCTATTGTAATTACATTAATCTGTCAATCACTGAGGTGTAACGTTATTTATTAAGAACGTTTAGTGACTATTACGTGTTTTATTTAGTAGTTATTATATTACGTGTCTGTTAAATATATGTTTAAGTAGAGTGTGAGTGTATCAAACTATGAAGTGTTTGTTTTGTACGAGTGTTTTCGCTAAACAATTAGCTTGTGGTTATTGGTTTATTTCTGTTGTGTAAGTTGAATGATAGTTCTAATTCTTGTGGTGTTCTCGGTAGTTAGAAGACACAAATGTCATCGTACATACGCAAAATATTTTATCAGTAAAAAGAGAAAATGAATGTAGTTTACATTTAACAATTTAGTTTGTATATCACAGTACTTCTATAAGCGTTGACTCCCAGGTGAAGGAGGTCTTGTACCTGATGTAGTAAGATGTAGTTTTCATAATCTCATACCACGGAAATAAGAACCGAGTTTAATAATGAACGTTTATGCACCACGTTCACACCGTTGAGGTAGATCACACAGAAGTCGGAAGTGCGTAATCAGCCCCTGTACGACTTTCCTCTTACATATACTTACTAGTTAATAGGTACGTTAAAGCGATACAGTACAGCTGGGTGATTCCGTAACATCTTACTGTAAAAACGAAAGACGTCCACCGCAGGATATAGGCCTCCTCCAAAAGGGGGTTTGTCATAATCAACACGCTTGGCAGGCGGGTTGGCGATCGCAGTGTATCTATTGCAATGCATAGAGAATGCTGCTGCCCGTTCTCTGGTGAGTCCCTTAGTCGCTTCTTACGACACCCACGGGATGTGATGGGATGGTGTTATACTTTTATATCTGACACCATACAGAACTGTGAAAACTTAGGTGGAGTGAACTGTCATCCTCTTTGGTTTGATGGATTGACAGCTAGTCTATTATAGTTCACTTCACGCTCACTTCACAGAGTTTTCTCGGTGATATATTTACAGAGTCGCATTGCTATAAGACCACCACATAACCCATAACTCACCCGGAAAATTAAACCGTGAAGTTTAAAAATTGATGTTGTTCGCCATTTTAGTCCCGGCACCCACGGTCACTGACCTACCGCTGCAGGTATTCAAGGACGAGCCTTTCTACATATCGTTACGGTACACACAGTGGAAGAGCACCTTTATACCTGTCTTGCGGTATTTTCGATTAAAATTTCGCGGAAGTTTTTGGTAAAAGTCGGTTGTGGGCGGTTAATTGTAATATCTTTAGGCAGGTGGAGAATGTACCGCAAATACTTAAAGATGGGGATTTTTAATTTGTATGCTAATAAGTCCTTGGCGTTCAATGATATTTTTATTTCATGCTTTTATATACATAATGTACAACTATTTACAACTATTATACACTTCTCATCAAAAAAATCGAAACACCTCGCAGTTTATGATTTGATAAGGATTATCAGAAAAATGTGTATATTTAGGAATAAATGTAAAATGTCATTTAATAGTGAGTAGTATGAGGTTTTTAAATCCTAATGTTAATGTTCTAAATTCAAATTAAGTCTTCATAGGTTTCGTATTTTGTATAATGAGTAATTTTTACCCTGTATGGAATATGAAGGAAATGGGTAAAACAACACGCGTAAATGAAAAAAAATGTAAGAAACGTTTATTTAATAACTTGTATTCCCTCCGCGAGCTCTTATTACTGCTTCCATACGGTTCTTCATCGATCGGATGAGAGTCACGATCACATGTTGTGGTATATTATCCCATTCCTCTTGGATTGCATTTTGCAGCTGGCTAAGTGTTTCTGGGGCTGGATCTCTTGCTCGAATTCGTCTCTTTAATTCATCCCATAGATGTTCAATGGGATTCATGTCCGGGCTTCTTGCTGGCCATACCATAATGGAGATACCGACTTCGGTAAGATAATCTCGTACGACGCCCGCGGTGTGAGCTCTAGCATTGTCGTGCATGAATATGAAGTCGTTGCCAATAAAATGTGCATAGGGCATCACATGAGGTTCAAGACACTGTTCGATGTACCGATGAGAGTTTAGTGCAGGCAGCCGTGGCCCAGATACAAAGGCAAGTTCTGTCTTACCGTCGGCGCTGATTCCTCCCCAAACCGTCCACGAACCGCCACCATAGCTGACCTTTTCTTCAATGCAGCATTGTGCAAAGCGTTCTCCATCTCTTCTGTAGACCTTGTTCCTTCCGTCGTTACCATACAGCATAATTTTACACTCATCAGAAAACAGTACTTTGCTCCACTGAAGGTATGACCAAGTTAGGTGCTCGCGTGCAAAGTTAAGGCGCGCTCTTCGATGGTCTGCAGTTAATTTCGGCCCATTCGCTGGCTTATGCGGTGCCAATCCGCGTTCCTTCAACCTTCTTCTTATTGTAGAGTCACTTACAGCTACTCTTCGTACAACGCGAAGCTGCTGCTGCAGTTGAAAAGCGTTAAGGCGTCGATTTCGTAAAGAGGTTGTTACAATAAATCGATCATCTCGCTCAGAAGTGACCCGATTCCTGCCAGATCCTGAACGGCGCGTGAACGAACCAGTCTCCCGATAGCGTTTGTAGACTCTATGAACAGATGATAAGCTTAGATGCAATCTTGCAGCCACAACACGCTGACTAAGTCCAGAATCCAGCAATGCCACCACTTGGGCGGCTTCTGCGGGCGAAGTATCCATATGTTTTAGAAAAAAAAGTTTTTTCAGACGTCCCAAAGTCACAGTAAATGAAATAAGAAACAAAAAGTTTAAAGACAAGCGCTAATTTTAGTTTTTAAACGAGAAACGTACTCCAACCCTAAATACACATTTGTCTCAAAACAGTGATTAATTTCATTTATAGGATAAACAAATGAAATTCTAATTTCGAATTTTGATTTTTTTCTTCTTACTGTAATGACCAAACTGCCAGCTACACAATAATGTTTTTTTTTTCATGGAATTAATTCTCTTTTGTAAAAAATTAGGACAAAAACAATAAAAACGAAAGTGTTTCGATTTTTTTGATGAGAAGTGTATATATATGTCACCGGAAAATTGCAAAAGCCGTAAGATTATAAAATATCGTGTGAAATTGTTAACTATTTTTTCTTAATAAGACACGGATATATTGGAAACGATTGAATTTGGATAAGATTTATTGTAGGTATACAAAACGATTATTTCATAAAATATCGAGAAATTATAATCTAATCAAGATTTATTACAATCTTACGGAGTCTGCAATTTTCCGGTGACATATACACTTAAGTAAAAAAAAAATAACTAACTAAAAATAGTCTTAAAGTTTAGTCCTTGGCTAAACGGGGGATTATTATGATGCAAATTAAAAACAGTTTTTCGATCTTTTATAGTTTTTAAAATTATTTCTTTGAGAAATATTCAGAAGGTAGGCTGAAGGTCTAGTCAAGGTTACGAGAATCAACTAGATGAATACCGAAATCATAGGACTTCCAGGTACTATCTTAACCATGTGTGACCTCTCAAACTTGGGCACTAACCTAACCTAACAGTAGGCACAGACATAACGCACACACAAAGAATTCTTGATATAAATAATGTTAATGTATTACTCAAACCGGATTCCCGGTCCATAACGGGCATACGTTGAGCTGTTTTTGTTATTTATTGGCTTAACTTTTAAATCTAGGCTGCAAGAACAACACCTTTGCTTAATTGTTTTCATTAAATTTTCCATTCACAATGAATGAATTGTGTTAAAGCTAGTGAGGCGTGATACCGCTATCGATGCGACTATCTTTGAGGAAAGTAGTGATGTAATCATCTGCCTAGCCTTTTCCAAATATATTGGGGTCGGCTTCCAATCAAACCGGATTCAGCTGAATATCAGTATTTTACGTGGAGCGGCTGCCTACCAGACCTCCACAACTCATTAACAGGGTAACACGGTACTCCTTGGCAAGACTGGTGTCAGATTTTCTGGATTCTGACTCCTTAACGACTGCCAAAGATCTACAAATGACAGTCGGGACCAAAGGCTTAACGTGCTTTCCGAGGCACGGAGAAGTCTGAGTATGTTAAAATGGTCACCCACAGACCAACCTAGGCAAGCGTTGCTTAACCTTTAAGATCGACCCGTGCGGCTGTTATTATTTAGCCACGAGATCCTCAAGCTGAGGAGCTTGAGCAGCTCGAGGGAGCTAATAAGCAAGATAAATAAGCGTAATGCTGGGCACAGACCCCAAGCATTGACACAGCGACTGAGAAAGCTGAGGATGCTATTCTAAATGACGATACCAACACACCGGATGCCATAGTCATTGCGACTTCCCAAAACCATTCTGAAAATATTCCAATAAAAAATATACGTACAATACCTACATACACGACAGGATTTAAAAGCACCTTAGTCATGACATACGCTTAAAAGAGACTTTAAACTAGTTACTTCACCTGTCTTAGCCTGTCAGTCCAACTGCTCGGAACCATGGGCTGATGTTGATGAATAACATCAGTTATTCATGAACAAGCCGACTTGAATGGTTTGATCAATTTAATTGAGTTTTTAATCGGTTTTAGACCTGTAGGTTCGCTGTTATAGAAGTCGTTATTGGAAAATTACCTGCGCTGAGATGGTTATGAAGTAATGGGTGGTTTAACGTATGTTTATGGTGTCTTTACAGTGTATTAATGTGTGTAGATGGTGTTGAGTTTGATGCAAATCGAAGTTTGGGATTTAAAATGATAGAGCTTAGCAGGCTACCGATTCTTTTAGATTTTTTTCTTTCAGATTTATCTTTGTTACTTTTTTTTTTAAACACTAGGAATTTCTCCTGTATCGTGGGTGCGCTTACAAACATATAAACTCACATACACAAACAGCCCGACCCGGAACAACTATGTGTAGGCCATACAAATATTTTTTCCGTGCGGGGATCGAACCCGCGACACGCAGCGCAGCAGTCAATCGCTCAACCACTGCAGTAACATAATCCAGCAATCATTCGGATTACGAGTTTTAAATGCTCTACCTTGTCCAAGATCACATCATACGATGTTTAGTAGTCTATATTAAATAGCTATTAATATGTTTGCCTTTGCTTGTATCTACAGTTCACATTACTCTAATTTAGTTAGTTCAAATTAAACCATCAAAGAGTCCACACGTAATTTTAATGTATTCATGCTACCAAGCAAAATCAACCTTAACGCCGTGATCAGCGTGTGTAGCATAAAGAATCTGCTAATCAGTACTCAAACTAAGCAAATGGTTATTTCTTTGAAAAAGCCTACTATTAAAAAAAAAAACCCCGGCTTTCCCATTTACCGTTTGACAGGAGTTATTTAACAATAGATTCACTACTGGTGAAAATGTTAGCCTAAAAGCTACTGATATTTCAGCAGGTTGGTAGAAACTTATTGTAATCCATAAAGGATATTTTAAAAGACGTAATTCTTTCGTTTAAGTCATTCTTTTCCATTTTGCCGTTTTAATTCTAGTCTTGGTTTTTCCCAACGTTATCTAAACTAACAGAATGACCTACATTCGTTTTACTGTGTGACTTTACACTGTAGTTAAATTAAATTCTCCACAAGCACTATCCGCATTACGTATGCGTACCATGTAGTTTAAACACAAAATGTAATTCAACCTAACATTTTCCACGTAACACTTCCCTGAGAAAACCTATCCCAATTAACAGTGAAAATGTTAATCTAAAAACATATTACGGTGGACACGCTGACACAATTTTTACGTAACAAAATTGAGAACTTAAAATTACCAGCATAATGTTAAAGTTTAAACCATAATGTGCCCTGTGATAGAAAGCCTGAGTCACGACGCACCACGGGAAAATCGCACGAATAATGCACAATGCACACTGTGCATAAATTGCACAGTTTACATAATTGCACACAATCGGGATAACTGTGACATCATTAAATGTTGGGCGCGATGGTATGATTTTAGTGGTCGAATGTGTAATGTGTGTTGTTAGGTGGACATGCGTTTGAAGTTCATAGGTCAGGGTCTTAAAACGATCATGATTCCGCTCTAAGAGGGAGACGGAGGTATACATAGTGAATAGCACTATCTCGTTTACACCATCGGAATTGGATGGCATTAACATTAGGGCTGCAGGTGTAATTTGTTTGAGAGATCTTGTTCACATACGACTTAATAACTAGCAGTAGAATTATGTATCTATTTAATAATTCGATGATGATATATTTAGATTTGGTAAGTAATAATCGACTTTTATTTTTGCCCACTCCTTTTCGAGTTGTTCTTGTTATTTTAAAATTTAAAAAACAAAACCCAGAGTTGAATGAAAAGGGGGTCAATGACTATGTAGGTCACTATTTTTACCAGATTTTTTACAACTTACGAATGAATGAATGAATGGGAATAAATTGTTTCGATCAACGGCTCTTTATATCCCAAATGAAATACGATACATTACCGAAGAAAGAGGAACAAACATTCCTTTAAATAATTCATACGACACGATAAATCAAAAATATTTTTAATTCGAATTGTTTAGTAATGAAGCTACTTTATAAACTGCGGTAATAAATATAAAACTTCAATGCGTACTGCAGTACTTTTGGCAGATCTTATCTCAGTGCTGTGTTGAAGAAAAATTGTGGATAATGTAACAAGTTTTTACTTCATTGCGTATGTGTACAAAAAAAATAACAGAAGTGTAACTCGGTTTCAATGCACGGAAGTGTACTCACGCATTCGGGCGACACATGCTACAAAAATAACTTTAAGAGAGAAGTCACTATTGAACTTGTATCCGTGCTTTCAGATGTCAGTTGTCTTGTCACAGAAGTCTATTTTGAGTGCGGATACAGAAGTAATCTTGATGGTCAGTTTAACGGATCTCTCTGCTACTGCGTTTTTTCAGAAACAATCTGATATTTAAAAATCTTGCCTAGATATATTGGTGAGGAACATATTAAATGATCCTCTCTACCGAATTTTAAACTTGGAGGCCAATCTCAATGGAGATTAGCAAAGTACACAGGACAGGAGATAGCATGGTGCACATGGATGTGATGTGTTTTTGTGCTTGGGAACACGAGACAAACGATGCCCCGATTCAGTAAATAATTTTGCTGTGTGGTTTTATAGATAGATAATGCAACACCATTAAAGTTAACCAATCGGAATATTTTTTGTAGTTTCCATGGTAGTATCATATCCATAATATTAATTTGTAAGTAGTGTAGATGGTTCAAAGATATTTAAAAAAAAAAAAATTAAACTTAATGCAAATGAATCTTCTGTATTTTTCTATTCAGTGGTTTTGTTGCATTGCGTATTAATGTTGTTGTCATTGTAAATGTAAGTCGAAGGAACTCATTATTGGCGATCTCTGTACGAGAATCATTTCAGCCTTAACGAAGTTTCGTTATGGCCGGAAAAGTCAAATAAAATCTATAATTTTGAGATATTTCCGGACACCATTTGACAGCAAAAAGTTATCTGTATTACCTTGTTATGTCTATTAATTAAAAGGTCCCTTATGTAAATTATATCATTAGGTTACCAATAAATTGCCAGAAGATTTCGCAGATTAGGGCGAAGATGGCGGGATGAGCTCGACTTCTACCGAAAAGACTGGACTGATATATCAAAGGACAGAATTGTGTGGAAAAAGGAGAGAAAGGCTTTTGCCCAACAGTGGAACAAAAAAGCCTAGATAGGTACATAGTGGGTAACCACAGCATGTAACAAGAGATGAGACTCGCATTTCAGATGCGGATGTGTTTAGGTCTTCTCCCCTATCTATATATCCTAATATTATTAATGCTTTAGAAGTTTCGATGTTTGGATGGATGTTTGTTTCTCAATCACGTCAGAACGGCTAAACGGATCTTGATGAAATTTGGCACAGAGGTCTAAAAGTACGTTTCATTCCGGGAGTTTGTTCTCTTGGGATAATTTTCGACATTCACGAGGGCGGAGCCGCGGGCGATAAGTAGTAATTAATATAAGTACTAGAGAGAAGATCAAAACACATACATATTGTTCATCAAACGATAGCTAAGTAAGTTAAGCAGATATATTATAATTGATAACTGACAAGCTGATAGCTAAAAAATAGGCCAAGGACCGTAGGTTTACAAATTAATTAGAATTAAAATATTCATGACAGTGGTTTTGCCTGTTCATAAATTCAAACATTATTTATGTCTATAAAATCTCTGGAATGCAATGCCCGGTTATGCTTTTTCAAATTCCTAGGTGTCAAGATAGTGTGCATATGGAAAGACTATTTCCTTTCTATATTTTTTTTAATCATGCCACTCAGTTGTATGATGTGAATGAATATATACTGAATATTACAAATGCAAAACTCACTCTGAACGGAGGGAACTTGGCCCACGGGTAGATCAGGTCCTGGATTAGGAAATACGATTTATTATTCTGGGAGCCCTTGAAGCAATAATTGATGACTTTCACGAATTTAAGTGGTCTAGAAATTAAGCTGAGGTAATAACTATTGATGTTAGAAGTCCAAAACCCGGTAGTTGTGCTGTATTAATTTTTAAATCTTCAAGCACAATCTTATGTAGACTTAGTTACCTAGTGCTTTAATAGAACCGTACCTTTTTAACACTGAATAGGGGTCAGTTCAGGCCTTGACACTGTTACCTGAGGAGGTCAGGGGGTCGTAATGACCCATTCCCTTCTGACGTCATCCCTGTCATAAAAGACGTATCTGGACGCTTTGTTTTATCTTCTGAACTAATAGGTCATTAGTTTTCCGTTTCTTCGTGGTAATGTGTTTGTTTGTGGCTCATTAGTTTGAGGTAGGGCTGAGGTTCCACCAATCCGCACTAGGCCCGCGTGGTTGATACTGGCCCATTTTTTATCAAGGTTAGGGTGCCCGTGTCCCAGTAGTGGGAACATTACAGGCTGATCATAATCTAGCATACTAGATTTCTTACAGGTGATTAACATCGGTTAAGCAACGCTTGCCAAGGTTGGTCTGTGGATGGGTGACCATCTTAACATACCGAGTTTTCTCCATGCCTCGGAAAGCACGTTAAGACGTTGGTCCCGGCTGTCATTTGTAGATCTTTGGCAGTCGTTACGGATTGTCAGAAGCCAGTAAGTCTGACTCCAGTCTTGCCAAGAACTACCGTGTTATGTTACCCAGTTATGGGTTGTGGAGGTCTGGTAGACAGCCACTCTACGTAAAATACTGGTATTCAGCTGAATCCGGTTTGACTGGAAGCCGACCCCAATATAGTTGGGAAAAGGCTAGGCCGATGATGATGGAAAATCACAGAGCAATAAAGGATATTTGCTTAAGTAGCTAGTAGTATAGTAATGTATTGCAAGTAGCATAATTAAATTTCCATTAAAATTCGACCCTGTATTTATTTAACCCTATATCCCTGTATTTATTTAGGTAGGTACATAGTTCGACTCACATGAATATTCTTTAGCAACATTAATGTTATAAATTCCGTCATATAGTTATTTTTATTCAGCCTATATACATACTGTCCCATGAAAATGTCTCCTCAGAATCCATCCAGGTTTGGCTCCCAGGACTGGATCAATGTACATATATCTATACTAATATTATAAAGAGGAAAGATTTGTATTTTTGTATGTAACGAATAAACTTAAAAACTACTGGACCGATTTGATAAATTCTTTCAGCAATGGATAGCAACATTATCAGCGAGTAACATAGGCTATATTTTATCTCCGTACTCCCACGGAAACGGGAATTGCGCGGGGAAACCGCGTGACGTCAAATAGCTGATGAAGATGGACTGTAAAACGTGTTTAGCATCTACAACTTAATAGATACAATCATCTTCCTTTACTTACATCAGACTTCGTACCACGTCTGTTTTCGCAAAACAAGAAAACCATGCAACCTATTACAGAGGAGAGAACAAATCTTACATATTAATTAGACATCTGTCCACTATTTAAAACGCTGTAATATTACGCGGTCAAACTTAATTATGTGTAAGATCAGAATACAGAGTAAAATGTCGTATGTTGTGCCGACTTAGGCGCAGACCACACTGGGTTCAAAGCGAAATAAAGCTCAGTTATTTTAGGTTTGCTCAATTTTGAGATCTAAGCAAAGCTAAGCGAGCTTTACAATAAGGGTTCACACTTCAAACTCAGGACAAACAAACGGTGTAGATAGATTGTCTGTCTCGCTGAGTTCGCATTGCGATCACCTGCAGAGTATNGAAAATCACAGAGCAATAAAGGATATTTGCTTAAGTAGCTAGTAGTATAGTAATGTATTGCAAGTAGCATAATTAAATTTCCATTAAAATTCGACCCTGTATTTATTTAACCCTATATCCCTGTATTTATTTAGGTAGGTACATAGTTCGACTCACATGAATATTCTTTAGCAACATTAATGTTATAAATTCCGTCATATAGTTATTTTTATTCAGCCTATATACATACTGTCCCATGAAAATGTCTCCTCAGAATCCATCCAGGTTTGGCTCCCAGGACTGGATCAATGTACATATATCTATACTAATATTATAAAGAGGAAAGATTTGTATTTTTGTATGTAACGAATAAACTTAAAAACTACTGGACCGATTTGATAAATTCTTTCAGCAATGGATAGCAACATTATCAGCGAGTAACATAGGCTATATTTTATCTCCGTACTCCCACGGAAACGGGAATTGCGCGGGGAAACCGCGTGACGTCAAATAGCTGATGAAGATGGACTGTAAAACGTGTTTAGCATCTACAACTTAATAGATACAATCATCTTCCTTTACTTACATCAGACTTCGTACCACGTCTGTTTTCGCAAAACAAGAAAACCATGCAACCTATTACAGAGGAGAGAACAAATCTTACATATTAATTAGACATCTGTCCACTATTTAAAACGCTGTAATATTACGCGGTCAAACTTAATTATGTGTAAGATCAGAATACAGAGTAAAATGTCGTATGTTGTGCCGACTTAGGCGCAGACCACACTGGGTTCAAAGCGAAATAAAGCTCAGTTATTTTAGGTTTGCTCAATTTTGAGATCTAAGCAAAGCTAAGCGAGCTTTACAATAAGGGTTCACACTTCAAACTCAGGACAAACAAACGGTGTAGATAGATTGTCTGTCTCGCTGAGTTCGCATTGCGATCACCTGCAGAGTATTTTGGCTTTGTAGTGCTATTTTGTAAAACTCTTATCGTGAAAACAAAACTTGGGTGAAGTGAACACAAAATGAGCTGTCAATCCATCCGATCAAGCGAAAATTACATCTGGTCGATTCTGTAAACATGTCGAAGTGAAGGTTTAGGTGAACTGATCACGAGGTGAGCTGTCAATCCATATAATCATGATGTCACGTGATCACGAAGTGAGCTGTCTTTCCATCTTGATTATATGGATTGATAGCTCACCTCGTGATCACTTCAGCCAAGCCTTCACTTCGACATGTTTACAGAATCGACCGGCTGTTCACTTCAAGGTCACTTCACATGTTTTCACGGTGATGTATTAGCAGAGTAGACCGGCTGTAGTTCGCGATGTGAACCAAAGTATGAAAAGACGCGGTTTGTTCGAAAGAGTCACCGTGGCCCTGGAACGCAAAGGGCATCTCGAGTAACATGAATGAGTTTTGACCAGTAAGAGTCTGACACTCCCTTCCGCTCCGCCTAAAGCGGAAGAAGTCATTTTATGATTTCCCATCAGTAAAAAAAAGCTACATGAGCGAAGCTATATCAACTTAGCTTCGTTTCGCCTCGCTCACAGTATGACCTGCACTTTAATTAATGCTAAAAAGAGCGTGTAAAATGATGCATCTGTTACAGAAACGTCGTCTGAATAGTCATTTAGACGTAAGAGACGTTGCGTAAAGTAGGTATAATATATGAAATTGTTGCATCATTTTAAAACTGACTGATATAATTTAAAATGTAGGTGACACCTGTCGTGCAGACATAATCTTTTGAGTGCATTTGCATTTGTTTATTTGTGAGAATCATTTCAAGCGTTTAAAGTTGGTAACCGTCCCTGTATTTGCTTAAACTCTGAAGCAACAGCGGTTACTGAATCGAAATTATAGCGCACTATATTTACCTAGTATTTATTCTTGATTGCTTAATTTGCAGGTTTATACATACACGGCGGTTTTATTAAATGTGTCTTTAAGTAAACTTCGTAGAACTAATGAAAGTTAAGGTTCCCAGAGCCAGGCGTTATGTGACAATGCGGTAAGGATGAGTCGACCATTTTACAGAAATCATTCGACGGATATATAGTATCTGTAAAATGTAGTCGCTTCGTCGAGCCACGCCGTCTACCTGGCAACCTTTAATCTAAAATTTATCACTCTAATAAAGACATTAATCAACACAATTTTTCTTCTAATTAAATTTCCCTTCAGATGAAGATAAGCAATTGAAGCCTAGCTTTCTTAATTTCCTTTTTAAAACGATGTCCTATGCGGTTAAATGTGTGAATGTCGATGCTAAGATGGCTGATAACTAGCCTTTAATGATTGACTGTGGGTCGGCACGCGATCCCTAAGAGCGTGGCGTGATTACATGCTTATAAAACACTCTGCTTAGCCCGGACTCGTGTAATTAAGGGAGAACTTAGTGGTTGATTTGAATGGTCTGAAAAGGTGTTTGGTGGGTTAATTGCTGTAGTATTAGGTCTCGTGTTAATTTCATGTTTTTGAACTGTGAACAGTTTTTATTTATTTAATACTTTACGTACACAAATGTTCAGAGGAGGAGGAAATGCCTTAGGAATTTCTAACAGTGACGCTTTGGGTGATGCAGAGATAAATAGTGGATGTTTGAAAAAAGTTTTGACAAGTAGGTAGGTTGGCATACATTTTGCAGATAAAGGGCATAATTTTTCTATGTCGATATTAGATGTAATCATATAAATGTAGCAGATGTCGGAATATGCTTCATATTTTTTTAGTTTTGCGCTTAAATTCTGCAAATATTTGCCTTGACCAAAAGTCAATTTATAATATCAAACTTCTATCATATTTGCGAAAGGTATACAAAAGAAAGCTGTTACTGTTAGATAGTATAAATTAAACATTATAGTCAGCAATCAAAACGTTTTATTAACGCAATAGCCTGCCACCGAGGCGCCAATCAGATTTTAAAACAATCACAAAATGAATATTTTCTCCAACTGTAACATTAAATGCAACATTTCTATGTAGAGTAACTGGCACTTTGATAATATTTTGATAACTGTTCACTTTCATAGCAGATGTTTAGAATGAAAGTGACGGTAATAGGTGCTAGGAAAGCCTGAGAATATATTTTAGATAAAAGGACGACACTTAACGCTGGTTAATATTTAGTTATGTTTAGCTGTTTGTAGAACTGTTACCTAAATAACCAGTTAAGGAGTATCGACATGGGAAACAAGACCACCTGCAACAGTTAAGTCTTTATTTTCTCTGATACCTATATGGGAGGGCATCCGTTTTTATAGAAAGAAAGAAAGAGAGTTTATTTGCTCGAAGCATTTTATTTTTATTTGAGATGAGTTTGTTCTTGACTTTAGTCTAGGTCATAGATGACAGAGACAAAGTCGACGATGGAGCGAGCTTACCCAAAAGAAGCCTGTTCACTCTTATTTTGAAGAGATTAGGATGTATGCGTTCGGAAACACAGACGCAGTCAGACAGTTCCACTCCTTTGCTGTGCGCAGCAGTAACAGCACCACCAGGCCCGGGTCGATGGCGCGTTGTGTTTCACGCGCGCCTCAAAGAGATGTCAGCACAGAAGATGGGGTCCGCTAAGGCCAGAGCCTACCAGGGTTGCGGAATTTGTTCGAAAGAGTCACCGCGGCCCTGGAACGCAAAGGGCTTTAGAAGGAACACGGATGGGTTTTAGTCAGTAAGAGTCTGACACGCCCTTCCGCTCCACCCAGAGCGGAAGAAGTCATTTGATGATTTCCCATCCTTAAAAAAAAAAAGCAGTACCAGCAACAGCATGACGCACCAAAAAAAAATTAAACAAAATTACAAAAGTTGTGTAGATTCCTTCTATACATTTCTAGTTTTATACTATATATTCATGTGTATTATATATAAAAAACAACCTTATTTTAAACTTGGTCATTTCATATTAAAACTTTTGAATAATTGCAACGGCAAATACGAAGCAGACACTACCTTTTGCGTCATATATTTTTTTGCGCAAATATAATGAACAATGTAGTACGTACCTAACTAAAGCTCAACAATTTAATTGTAACATAAATAACCCCGCCATAGTACCCTGGTGTACGCCATAGTACGCCATAGTGGGCGGCGTATCACGATATATTGCACCAGCAAATAGCCCGTCTGATGGCTTCATATACTTTTAATATCTGTTAAGAAACACAAAGGTACAAAGGCGGACATAATGAGTATTCATTAGTCATGATAGTGCGTTTACGTTGGGGCTTTTCTACACACTCGACGTCTATTGATACTGAGAGATATGTGTTTGCGATTTTTTATTCATGTGGTTAAGGCCCTTTAGTTACTTTTCTAAAATAAAAAAGTGGCTTCGCCCGTGTCGCTTGTCGGAAATAATCGTTAAGCTAAAAAGTCATATGTTCTATTGCAGGCCAATGTGCCAAGTTTCACCCAAACCCGTTTTAACCATTATTTTTCTTTTTTTGTGTTTATATGTATGTAAGGAAATCACTACACTTTTTTTTTAAGTATTGGAATCATCAAATGACTTGTTCCGCTCTGGGTGGAACGGAAGGGCGTGTCAGACTCTTACTGACTAAAACCCGTGTTCCTTCTAAAGGCCTTTGCGTTTCAGGGCCGCGGTGACTCTTTCGAACAAATTCCGCAACCCTGGCAGGCTCTGGCCCTAGCGGGTCCCGTCTTCTATGCTGACATCTCTTTGAGGCGCGCGTGAAACACAACGCGCCATCGACCCGAGCCTGGTGGTGGTCGGACAGCGAGCCACCCAACGCTCGCCGTCCGCAGGCCCAGGCCTACGGTGGCCGGGGATCGCCCTGCGACTCCCGACGCCCGGGGCGTCTTCTCCTGTTGCGGCGGTTGGGGCGAAGGCTTTGCCTTTTCCTCGCGTGGCCCGCCTCCTCCTTTGCTAGCATTACTGCTTCGCAGAAGAAGGTGACCGCTTCCCAAGCCTTCTCGCTCCGGACCATGTATTCAACCAGGGCCGGACACGAGAGGTCGCCGCCGCCGAAAAAAATCACTACACTAGCGTTATCATTTTGCATAACCGTTTTAAATTTGTCGCGTAATTCACAGAACTTCAAAGATGTCACGTTTGACAGTGACAGTTGACACTGACACAACTGTGAGAGTTAATTTAAAGTAAAAGAAATATCTAGACCTGATATAAAGGCTAATGTTGTTTTTGTATTTACAGAAAAACACAATTGATGATATTATACAAATGTGTGTATTGTTTTTTTTTCACAGCTACAAAATTACACTATTCAGCCAAAATGGAAGATTCCAATGGAACAGGCCATGGGAACGACACCGCGGGAAAAAGTAGTATTAAATAACACTTTACTTACTCAGCAAAATGGTTAAAAAATGATCTATAAACCATTAATGTTACACACGACTAAATGAGCGGTAAACACAACGAATCTAGTACAAATATTACGTCTATAGACATGCGACTAATCGCGGTTATATGCAAGTATGAAAATGTCTTCATCGACCGGGAAGCGAAGAAAGAAGCCCTTGTGGTCGCGACATGAGCCAAAGCTGCGGTTGATATTCAGGCCGATGGACATGGCATAGAGAAATAAGTAAGGAAGACGAATCGAACCTAGGGCTTTACTAGACAAGTCACAGCAAAAAGCAAGCATGATTTTATTTAAAACATGATCAGAGATCGCATAGGATAGAGAGGTATGGAAGAAGAAAGGGCAGGCCTTTGTACAGCATTGGGACACAAATTAGGCTAGGAAGAAGTTCAGATTTGAGAATAATGAATGGACGTACCCACAATTTAGGCCGGTAACTATTCTTGCAACTTGTCCCACATTACTATCAAACTGAGAAAAGGTACCATTAGTAGCAAAAGTGTTAGTGTGGAAATAATTCGGGTCAAAAGAATTGAAAATCGAACGTCTTATGGAATTCCGAATCTGAATTCTATATCAGGAAACCATGCATACGCGGCCAGCCTTAAGCGTCAGTCATGTGATGCGAGTTTTTATTGAAATTTCATTCAGACAATCTCAGCAGCAGACACGGGTTTGTCAAATTGAAGATTTATCCCAGATACTTTGTCTTACATCTAGGAAAATTCAAAGTTTCACAGTACTAGAATCAGCAAGAACTGCATGATTAAGCCATGGCTACCAATCGATAAACAATTTAAAGATTTTGATCAGCATGTAATCATGCAATTTACTATCTGTTGCACGTTACCATTTTTAGATCAAAATTGTATTTATTCGTAGCATGGTTTAGCCGTCAGATGTGACATATGTCTTTAGGCTAATATACAACTAATTTAACTCTTTGCTGCCTACATTATTTTAGACATGCAGTGCTGGAACATTTTAGTTTCTTTATCATATCTTCCTTCGATACAATCTAAGCCCTGTCCAGTGTCCACTCGTAGGAAGAATACTTCATATAAACAACATCAGACTACACAGTTGTTTAGTTCGACAGGCGTTCTTGTTTATTGATAACACGCTTCCCTGAGCAAACATGTCTTATGTAAGAAAGTGATGTGTTTTCTATATTAACCACTGTGATGTAAGGAAGCGAGTTTGCCTACTAAGTTGCTACCACATAAGTTAGTCGGAGATAAATCTGTTTTATGGTATCGTCTGCTAAATCCAGTAGTTGGTGCTTAGGTACATGTTTCTTGTCAATTTCGTAAATGCTTCGTTATTTAAGTAGGAAACTGTTCATTGGTTTGTTTGTTTATACAGTTCGAGTGATAAAGTTACTCGTTCTCACTTTTAGTTTTAAGGACTGTGAAATGTTCAGATTTATGAAAAAAGAGGATAACACATATGAGTGCCAATGAGGGCTCGCGTTTAAATTTGCCGCTAGAGGCGCTAGTGTGGCGTGAGGTCTTCGAAATGTCAAATTTATGTGTGGGTTGGCTTTTGACAAGAGTTTATTTACTCATTTGTTGTTATTATTGTGAATATTTTACTAGAACAGCCTGACTATGGCAGAATAAGTTAGGGTTCTACCTTTATATGTTTTTCGATTTTGATGAGTCCGCATAACACTGCGGCACGATCTATGTTGTATTTAATCGCACATTTACGGCATTATAAATTATTTTCCTTCTAACGTTGATCACATGCGCGTGAAAAGCCTCAATTTTCATAGATTTTCGACAGATTGCTACTGACATGTGAATGCGAACGTTGCTTAAAAAATAGTGGAATTGGCCCTTAGTAGTTTGGCCCTCACGAGTTACTGAACGAAGGATAATTTATTTCCTTATAGAAAGAAACAGCAGATACAATCAAGTAATTTAGTTTATTTTGTTGTATTTCATTCAAAATATTACAAAACATTATTTGAGATGTGTTTAGTCTAAACCGGGAATACGATTATTTGGATAACTTCCAATAAAGTGTCCCTTCAGTGATTCCGGACAGGGTACCGCTATAATAACTGAGGAGTCTGACTTATATTCCGTGATTTCTTGGGAGTTGTTAATTTCATTAATATTAACATCTGGAGCAGCGTGAGTAACTCCATTATTTTTGCCAGGTAACCCTGGAAAAGAAACAATTTATTTATAACTGCTAAGTTAATGAGGTAGCATAGCGAGAGACGTAATTTAATGATGTACAATATAAAAAATTAGGTTAGAAACTTGTTTACAGTAGTTTATGATAGGTACTGTCACATAACAAAGGTTATGAAAACATGAGTGTGAGCAAATAAAGTGTTACATATTTATGAGCATTCATCAAGCAAAATTGAGGAAATCAAATTGTACAGTGATTTATAACATAAAAATCATTTAACAATATGTGAAATCAAATGATAAATAAAATATTGAAGAAAAGTTGCTAAAAAGTTAAAAGACTGAAAATGCAAAATTAAAATCAAACAAACATATAATTGATACTTATATGAGACAGCCAAAAAAGTGACGAAGAACAGACAAACAAACTTGGCAGCCAACATTCTTCCCGAACGTCAGTTCATGTGTGATGTTCCCGATTCGATTTGCAAGTTTATAAAGAATAGCCGTCTTACTGCTATATATTTGCCCAAAAGGTCAAAGGTGCGGAGTAATCAAGAAGATATCGCATGTTTGTTTTTGTTGCCGTATTTTTGGTTAACCCTGCTCAAGCAGTAGATTGTAATGTTATACAGTATTGAAAGATACCAATGATTTAACCTGTGACTTCAATAATTAGATTTAGATTTCTCCTAATCCTCTTATCAAGTGGTTATTATTATGATTTGAATGTGTTTAAAGTTTCAGATGAATTAGTGCATGCTACATGACTTTTGGCCATCATTAAAAGGGCTATTACAAAATCAAATTCATTATCAAATGAATCATAATAATCAATTTCTATTCAGATTATGATCAACACATTCCTCGGATTCACGGACTAATATAAATTTGTTTTTTTACTGAGTTTACTATACATAATTATACTAATAGAGCTCCGGTTGATGTTTGATATCTTGAGTAAGGTAAATACCATATTTTGGTAGAAGACTAGAGATTTTGTTTGTTGAGTGAGACCAGAGTTAGAGACTTAGGTATAGTTCACATTCAAGTATGCAAGTATTAGTAGGAAGATCCGTTATTATTTACAACGTTAGAAGTCGAAAGCCTCAAACCACTAAACAAACTAACACATTTTAAACCGCCAACTTAATAAACCCAAGGAGTATCAAAGAAAAAACCATTTGAGGTCAGAATCACCATTCAAATAGCATTAAAATGTTATAACCAGCACAGCGCAAGCCAACTGGGTGCAATAAATTGTATTAAGTGCAAGACGCAACCAAATAGAAGCAATAACATTTTAAAGTTGAGACAAACATCCTTTACTGCGTCTGTATAATGTTGGGGTAAGGAAGCGACGGCGTACTAGCGGGAGCGGGAGCGGGAGCGGGCAAGAGATACTTGTTATTGTTTCAACAAAAGGATCATCATCTGCCTGCCTAGCTTTTGCCAACAATATTGGGGTCGGCTTCCAATCTAACCGGATACAACTGAGTATCAGTATGCACGGAGCAACTTCTATTTGCCCGCAACCAAGTAACTGGGTAACACGGTACTTCTTGGCAAGACTGGTGCCAGATTTCTTGGCGCATAGATAATCCGTAACAAGTGTCGAAGATCTACAAATGAAGCTTAAGGTGCTTTTCAATACATCTTGGGGAGACTTGCTTAACTCTGAAGAGCCACCCGTGCGGTTGTTATTATCTAGCCACGAGCTCCTCAAAAGTATCATAATATTTCAGCAGAAACATCCTCTGCTGGACATAGGCCAAACATCGCCACATCGACCGGTCCTGTGTTTCTAGCATCCAGCTGAATTCCGTGGTCCTTCTCAGATCATCGTTCTACCTTAGGGATTTTCAACGTACCGTCTTCTGGGAAGCGGTCGCTGTCTTTGACAGGATAACAAGAGAGCTACTAACGGAAAGTTCTGATAAACATGGAAACTTACTATGTTTCGTATTTTAATGAATTTACAGCTTAGTAGCAAATTATTAATGTCCTGTTAGTAGCAATTTGTAGTGCGTGGCGCGGAGATCAAAGGGTAAACTATTACACAAGAAGGAGAAATAACATATTTAAACATACGACAACGACATTTTGTATTTACGAACTTTGTACCTTCATAATTTCTAAACGAGATGACAATTCTGATAATAAATTGGCTCTGTTCATACCTCTCTTGTTCTACTTTCAAAATATTGTTAAAATTCGTATGCTTTTTTTTAAAATAAAAGTGAACGTGAGTCATTTGTTTTGAAGTCACGTCAATCTTGAATCATTATTTATGTATCTCACGACAGCTTAAATACAATTATTTTGAAACGACCGCCCAAAAAAGGAGTATTTTTATTCATACACTTGCATTTTCACACCACACTTTATTTTTGACAGTTCTCAGATTCAAAAGCATCTAAATTGTCTGTGGTCACAGTTGTGTCTTGTCGAACCATAATTCAAGTTGGTCCTGTATTTTTATGAAGGCGCAGTCTTAGTTGTTGACATTCTACGTCTCTGGGCGGTAGTTGGCAACGTTTCAATCGCATTTTTGTGAACACAAGAGAAATGGCAATGTTTACAGGCGATGACAATGGAAGAGAAACGGTTTAGTTGCTCTTTTTGCTGAGAAGTTAAGCTTTTTGAAGTGGAAATTAGTTATTTTTACTTTGGAATGTAAATAAATATTTGGTGAATAATAAATGTATTCACTAAGTTAGGTATTGTGTGTAACTGTGTTTACATTGTATGCAATATTAATAAATAAATAGGCGCTTATTAGAAGAAGCTTAGAAATTATCCTGATGAACTACATAATATTGAATGCGTTTTTACTTGATCTTGCAATAAACTGATTTTGTTTTTTTCACAATAACCTTTGATTTGAGAAAAATCATATTGTTAAAAACAATTTAGCGTAACGAGATCCTAAATCTCTTCTCAAATACTTTTTTTCACTCAACTAGTCTTAACAAATGGGGGTAAATACTGGTATTTTCTCGCGTTTTTCCAATAGAGTGGGTTCCAATAAATCTGTCGGCAACAGCCCCCAGAATAGGCCCTCGGTAACGATGCAGGGCATTACCCCTAGAGCTTGAGAGCAATTATTATAAAATTTGACAAGTCAGCCGGCCATTATGCATTTAGTTAAAGGGAGGGTTCTTCGGATTTTACTGTGGGAAAAGGCATAGAAGATTTAGAGTTGAATTATTGAATATGAACTTTTGGTGGAAGAATAATATACATGCTGCACTTATGTAGTTAAGTTTGACGAGAAACTATTTTAAGAAAAAAATGTGACTAGTATGTTTCCAATTCGTTTACTAAAACGTGATTAATGACAAAAAAAAATTGTAGAGAAAATTAATTGAGACAGCATTTTTTTTTTCCTAAGCCTATTGTGTCCCACTGCTGGGCAAAGGCCTCCAATATTATTATGCACTATGAAATATATTTCTAAATATACCGGTCGTCTATTCTAATATTATAAAAAAGTAAATTTTGTGATGCTGTAAGGGGTAATCTCTGGATCTATTGAACCGATTTTAAAAGTTATTTTTGTTTATGATAGCCACATTCATGAGGAATGCTATACGTATATACGGGAACGGGATATGCGCGTACGCAGTCGCAGGCAACAACTAGTATGTGATAAATGTTTAAAGGTATAAAAGCATACCTACCCGCATTCGTAGGATATATAACTTACTAGATAATTGAATATATGAACTTACATATGTATATGAAATTAAATACAATGTTACCATCAGTGACAAGTCAGTTGACAGGACATACAAAGTACAGTCAGATACATGTAATATGTACAACACTAGCTTGCCATGCAATTCATCAACTGATGGTCACCACGGGTTAGTTTGCATCGTTACGGTATAATGAGCCTGATTTATAATCCCGACAATTTAATAATACTGGAAAATATACTTAATTATTTTTAGTGTGACATATTTGGCAATAATCCAAGGAAGGACTAAAGAATCGGACTGGGCGGTGAGCGGTCGTGGGTTTGAATACGTTGCTTTTTTTGAAGCGAGACCATTCCAAGACGTATCGACGAACCTAATTATGGTTAAGCGAAATATGTTAAAATAAGTAATATTCCTAATAGCATGAAAAAAAATTTTTTCGTGCCAGCAAACGACGAGACTTATATACAACTCTATGTAGCAGTTATCTACGTGTTAGGTTTGTCATATTTAGATCTTTAAAAGTCGTTATAGTGTCTTACCATGGGGTATCGTGCTACGCAGTACATCCCTTGAGGAGGTCAGTCGCTATGTGTAAATCTCTGCTTTTAAGCTGCATCTAGTTGACCCCAACACAGCTGGCTGGGCAGATTGATTGATTTGTATATGTCATCGGAAAATTGCAGACTCCGTAAGATTGTAATAAATCTTTATTAGATTACAATTTCTCGATATACCTATTATGAAAAAATCGTTATGTATACAATAAATCCCATCCAAATTCAATAGTTTCCAATATATTCGTGTCTTATTTAGAAAAGATAGTTTACAATTTCTCGCGATATTTTACAATCTTACGGCGTTTGCCATTTTCTGGTGACATGTAAACATTTGAAGCTAAATACCTACCGAATAACAACTAGTGGTCCAGGGGTCGAAATACCCAGGGTTACGGAATTCGTTCGAAAGAGTCACCGCGGTCCTGGAACGCAAAGGGCATTTCGAGAAACATAGATGGGTTTTAGTCACTAAGAGTCTGACACTCCCTGCCGCTCCACCCATAGCGGAAGGTGTCATTTGATGATTTCCCAAAGGTAAAAGAAAGAGGTCGAGATACGGCAATAGTTCGTAAAATTTAATTTTTAATTTAATTCTCAATATGAATTTTAAATCAAACAAATCTCACACTCCTCTTCATATAGGTACTAATTAATTTGAAGATTATCACTTAGCGCTTTGTTCCCCGCTCTCCGCTATCCGTCTATGGCTCGCGGCGCACAACAAAGTGCGTTAATTTGACAGACACTTGAGCGACGTCGTTAATTACTTAACGCGCGAATGTCGCTCCGCCTGACACGCTGCGGCCCGGTTTAGTTACTATGCGGTCATCTCTAGTTTACGAATAGTTCCCGCTGGAGTTGAGAATTATTAAAAAAAGATTTAAAGACGCTTAGTTGACACTTCGCGTGACCCAAGAATTAGCATTGCCATACAACGTGGCAATGCCATAAGACTTTTGGGTACACTTCCAGTCGACAGCGATGAGGATAAATTTTTTGACGCCATATTTTAAGGTTCATTTAGTAAAGAGTTTTTATTTTTATTTCTAATGTATACAGTTAGTTAAGAATTTATCAAACCGGTTGTCTCCTATTTTTTGCGTGAAATAAAGTCAACTTAAAGTAGACCTCATTAAGGATCACACTGACAAATGTGAAACGACAGTTCAACAACGAGGCATTGACGCGACGTGTCTTGTAAATATTGTTTATCTATATCTCAGCAATATGCTTTTTCCCAACTATGTAGGAGTCGTACCAGTATTCTACATGGAGCAACTGCCTGTCTGGCCTCCACAACCCAGTTACTGGGTATTACGATACCTCCTGGCAAAACTCATGTCAGGATTTCTGGTTTCTGACCATCCGTAACTCTACAAATGGCAACTACTACTAGTACTTTCCAAGGCACGAAGGAGTCTCGGTAGTTAATGTATGGTCACCCATCCATGGACCATGCATTACTTAGCATTGAAGGTCAATGCGATGCCATGCGGCTATTATCATTTAGTGGCAAGAAATTTGCACGAAAATGCGTCGTCGCATCATTGTCGCACCATCTTTAATTTATCCAATTTAATGGAATGTAAAAGCTTCCCATTGCTTAACATATTGTGTCAATAAGTCAAGGCGTGCAAGCCTTTTCTATGGTGGGAGTGACAGGGAAAGTGCGCCGTGAAAAGAAGCGTAATTCTCGTAGGTTTCTATTTCAGAACACTTTCAAGTGTTGCTGTGTATACCGAGCCATTGCTACAAAAGCAGATTCAATTATAAAAACTTTAAAAACTAACTTAACTACCGCTTGCTTGCTGGCTTTTTAACTTATTAAATACTTTTTTATTTTTTCTTATTCTTCTTCTATAGTATAGGTTTACGGAATTATTAGGTAATGTCACATGCCCGTTTTCACACTATGTAAAACATATAAAAATGTCTCTTGTTGCACTGTGTCATAGACCCGTCGAATACCCAACGTGCGTGCGCTGCCCCTGTTCAGCTGGTCGATTCTGTAAACATGTCGAAATTAAGGCTTGGATGGAGTGAAGATGTCACGTGATCACGAAGTGAGCTGTCATTCTCTTGATTATATAGATTGACAGCTCACCTCGTGATCACTACACCCAAGCCTTCACTACCACATGTTTACAGAATCGACGGGCAGAACATGAGCCAAACGTTGGAATTCCCCAAGTAGTATATGTACACCTGCACTTTGGGAGACTAATTTACTCCATCGATGCTGCATATTGACGTAGCTACTTACTAGCCCCAAAGACTAAGGAGTTAAATATTGGCTCGAAAGGAAGAAGATTGTACTGTTGGATTTTCAACTCTCGATGCTGAGTTGAGAGCAGAAAACCTAACAGCGCGCTTCCATCGGGTTTATGACAACAGTGTCACATGAAATCGAAATGCCGTACTATGCTATGTATGAAATACCTTACATACACAGCATAGTTTAAGCTCAAGGCGCCATCTAAATGACTAGGTATAAAAGATTCTCATTATTATTATGTAGCCTAAAGCCCACTGCTGGGCAAATGTTTTCCTTCATTTCTTTCATTGTTACCGGTTCAGTGCGACTTCTTGCCAATCCCAAGTCGTCTCGTTATCTCCTTCTCGATTCTCATAGAACTCCGCAAATATTTATTCCTCACTGTGTTAATTCTAATGGAAGCAATTATTACATAACGCCAAAATCTCACATTCCAAACCGCCAGAAAAACTTTTACAAACTGTTACTTTTTCACTTCACTGTGATAAAGTTACGTCTAATTTCTTTGAGCTGTACCAAGATGTCCAGTTTAAGTTGGGCTATCGAGGTGGCGCTGCTTGTGTGCTATATTCATTGTCTACCTACTGGTCTCCGAATTGCATTCTATGATTTTGGTAAAAATGAAGGCAAGCCAAAAAGCTGGTTTGTACCTTTGGTTCAGGGTGTACGGAACGTATATTTTACCACAGCAGAGAGTGTAAATACTTTGAGTCACAATTTGAAAAAAGAAAAAAAATATGGTATTCGTAATCCTCAAATAAATGACATTCTTATTTTAATGTTTTATGAATAAAAGCGCTTACTTTTCAAAACTTTGTCAGAGTCAAAGAATGAGAAAATAAAACTGGCCAAGTGCAAGTTGGACTTGCACACGAAGGGTTCCGTACCATAAGCCGAAAAAACATCTTTCTTTTATGGTAGCCCCCTTAATTTTAAATTTCATTTCATTTTTATTATGTGTTGTTATAGCGGCAACAGAAATACATCATCTGTGAAAATTTCAACGATCTAGCTATCACGGTTCATGAGATACAGCCTGGTGACAGACAGACAGACGGACAGTGGAGTCTTAGTAATAGGGTCCCGTTTTTACCCTTTGGGTACGAACCCTAAAATAACTGAAACTTTCGCTTTTTACAAGTCAACTAATCGACCTAACCTGTTCCCGACTGAGTTGGTACCGGCTTCTACCATAACCAGGTAACATTTTACAAGAGACTTCTATCATTCGCTTTGTTGGTTTACTTCTAGTTCCTCTAACCACCACGTCCCAAGTTACACTGGCCACTATCTCGGTATTGCGTGCGCCATATCATTACGGCGTCGCCCAGAGGCCAGCAGAGTAAAGGTTAACGATGAAAGTTCCGTCCTGTCATACGTGTAAGGTATATCACAGTTCCGGGCAAGTTCCTAGTCTAGAGGCATGATGAATCGCTGTATCTTTAGTACAGTTTGTAGTTGCCGTGTTTAGCATATTGTTCTCTAATGACTTGGAGTGGTTGTTTGATAATGTCTTATATGGTATGGTTTTGTTAGGTCATTCTTCTTTGGAGTCACAAATATGTAGCTTTATTTTTTTATTTGGGATGTGTTTGCTCTTGACTCTAGTCTAGGTCATAGCTGACAAAGTCGACGATGGAGCGAGCTTACCCAGAAGAAGCCTGTTCATGTTCACTCTAATTTTGAAGAGATCAGGGTTGCATGTTTTCGGAAACACAGACGCAGGCAGAGAGTTCCACTCCTTTGCTGTGCACATTATAAAAGGCGTTTGGAAACGTTTAGTGCGAATTGGTGGAATAGCAACAAGGAAGGAAACAAGGAAGGAACTACACACACACACACACTACATTAGCAATAAAAAGTCTGATTCTGATTCTGATTCTGATTCTGAAGCTAAAGGAGACGTTTCCTTAATTTTCAAATTATGTTACTAGATGTCGTCATGCTAAAGTCTGTCTCGTTAGTGTAATGGTCGCAACCATTGAGTAAGGGGTTTTGGGGTCGATCCCGGGTAGAAAAAAGTGTTATTAGGATTTGCCCCTCTGGATTCTTACGTGTAAGATATAACCGTTCCGGGCAGGTTCATAGTCTATGATGAATCGCTGTTTCTTTAGAACTGTTTATTGTAACGATGTTTAGCATAGTGTTTTGTAATGACTGAGGGTATTAGTCGTGTAAATGATGGCGTCTTATACGATCGGATTTTGTGAAGTCATTCTTCTTTTGAGTCACATTATTATGGCTTATAGAAGTGCCACGTCCGCCAAATTTTTAAAATGATGGAACGTAGATGTCGTAATGCTAAATATGTCTGCCTCGTTATTGCATGCACTGAGCATGGGGTCTTGTGTTCGATTTCCGGGTCGGATAAAGTGTTATTGGGATTTGACCATCTGGATTATTTCATTATAAAAGTTGCGTTCTGTCATACGTGTTGGTAAGGTATATCACAGTTCCGGGCGAGTTCCTTGTCTATGATGAGTCGTCGAATCTTTAGTACAGTTTATAGATGCCGTGTTTAACCTCTTGTTCACTAATGACTGAAGGTATGATTGTTATTATTGCTGGTTGTTTGATAATATATTATGTGGTCGGGTCTTGTGAGGACCTGTTTCTATTTTTTACCCGACTATGTTAAATAACCTTTCAAAAAGAAGGGTTATGATTTTGACCTGTATATATTTCATAAATCTGTCTGTAATCTGTCTGCACTGAGCATGTCGATTTGGGTTCGATTCGGGTCGGACAAATCGCCTGGAATTTGTCATTTACGGCCCGGAGTCTGGATTTGTACCCATTAATGGCAATAGGCTTGCCCCTAAATATAACTGTAAGTGAACTATAGGTAGGTATTATAGGACTTCTGCTTATTACTTCGCGAAATACAGGTGACATGCTATTAATAGTTCAAAACAAGTACACATTAACAGAGCCTTTCTTACTTACTATGAATCAACACGACTACAATATTATTCAACCGTAATAAACACTAAACCAATTCCCTTATCAATGATATTAATCTTCATATAATATACACATAAATTAAATACCTTTATCCTACATTTTGTGGAAATTCCCACCATTACAGAATGGTTTTCGCAACGAACATCGCGTTAGCAGATATAAAAGAGTTTGAAGCGCTCAGACGGGCTATTTGCTGGTGCAATACATCGTGACACGCCGCCCACTCTGTGGGGTAGACAGGGGACTATGACGCTGTTATTTACGTTATAATTAATTAAGAGTAACAATATAATAATTGACGTTGACGATATATAATAAGTAACGATAATTGAGATTTTTGTAGTGTATTTTTGATATTTGCAAAATTTCTATTTTTGTCAATGTGAAAAAAACAAGCCTTAAAATAATTTTGTTCCTTATAGATAAATAAAACAAAATTAATACAGACTTTAGAATTTTTTTAGAAGTTTTGATGGGAAAAACCATAGAGGAAAAACTTAGAAGAAATAGATGGTTTCCAGTACCTATTGTGGTGAGAAAAGAGACATGCGGGGCAGTCTTTGGGGACTGCCAATAGAAGTGAAAACTAAGCGAAAGCTAAAGCGTTCGGTGACGATGACGCCAGTTCCATAATTTTTGTTCACCCAAAAAGTGCTCAACGCGCCTAAAGAAGTTTTCACTTCAAAAAATGCAGCTGGTCTTGTTTATCATTAGTAATGAATAATGATACAAAGAAAGTAATACCCAATGTATTTGCATAACAGTAAGACTACATCTCACCGGTAGCCCAAGTAGCTGACATTGTACTTAATCTTGTACACTTGCGGCCAAGTAAAAGTACACAAATAAGGTCATAATATTTATTAACGTGTTTGAATAAATTAAATTCAACCTTCGTATTAAGTGTTTATAGGCTTATGTTCTACATATTTATGATAAGAATTAAGTTTGTTTTCTAAAGGATAATTGTTTCGCTTCCTATTCCCTTCTGTATTAGTTATTGACTCAATAAGGTAAGGTAGTGATTGTCGTCCGTATAACATCGACTATAAGTACTATACGATTCTAATTACATAAATATTCGATATTAAACGACTTGTTTGAAACATTTACTATGTGTAATTAGAAAATAATTACTTAAAGGTATGTATTTATGGTCGGCAACTATCATTTCTATAAATAAACAGTAATTAACAAGGTGCAGTCCGTGCAAATGTATGAGAATAAAATGAAATGTTTATTGTTATGAGTACTTAACGTAGATACAAATAACTTAAGCTTTTAAATAGAAATATTTCAAGACAAATAGGTATTTTTATAAAAAAGTTAAAGTTCTGCTGAAAATAAAAGCTAAGTAAACAGACTTTTATAAATAACTAACTTCAAAAACAGTAGTATAGGGAGGCTAACTAATCGGTCCTCAAGTGTAAACGTTTCTGACTTGTTCTGGCAGCCCTCACGTCGGTAAATGACAGGTGCCAACCGGTTCCACTGAACTGTTACCAAATTATTTTTACCGCTGTTTAATAATTTAACTTTCCATTTTCTACCTTGCACATGAGAAAATAAGAGTGTCAAAGAATTGATTTTCGGTTTTAAAACTGAAAATCTATGTTTCGTGTTTTAAAAGCAGTTGGTGCGCGAAATTAATTACAAAGCTTCGTTGATATTTTGAAAGGCAGTGTACGTTAGTTCGTGCGTGTGTCAGAAGTTGATTTTTGTAATTGCTATTAATAAATACCTTCTTAATTATTTAAAATTAATACTTTTTTACGGACAGCCACTCTATGTCAGTAACTAACATTGCTACTAAAAAGAAGTCTTAATTAGTTATTACGTGAAGTTAATCATCGCTTTATCCGTGTGAGTTTGTAGCTTTTAAATCTATATTTATTTCGAAACATTAGAATTTTGAAAATAATATTGCAGTAGTTAGATTTGTATAATTATATATTGGAAAAATATGATGTAACGAAACCTAAATGATCCACATTTAAACAAGTAATTAGGAGCAATTGCGAGTCTAATCGTGACTGTTAAAATGAAAGAGAAAGTAAAAAATATGCCTTAAACCCGTTAAACCCCATTCAAACGTATTGAATACTTCTGAAACACTTCACATTGTTCTCCCCCGAATTTACGAACCGATCGATACCAATCTCAAGCATTACCTATACAAGAGACAAAAACCCGACAAAGTCGAGGGTTCCATATATCAGTCACTTAGAACTTCTGCGTTTGACAGATAGGGTGCACCCCTAATTGACATGACCAGAAAAGCTAGACCTTTAACTTTCCTTGAGCGTCACTTGCTTGTTCTTGATTTTCTTTAAGGCATTAAGGATTGGCAGGTCTTGGTTAGTTGGTCGTAGGGCTGTGCTGAAGTAGAGGTGACGTTAGAAATATTTGATGAGGTGTTTATTTTAAATCGGGGTTGCAGCATCAGACTGGCTTTAATGCTGATCAATTATTCGGATAATAGAATTCATTTGAGTGTGCTTTATGAAGCAGACGTTTTGGATTTAATGAAGTTTTTAATTTGCAATGAAATTGGTTTTGGCATCGGTTCATGAGCAATATGACATGTTTCAAACAAATTTATTGTTTTAATAGGGTGACTGATTTTCATCCTTATTTAGCGTCCTTTGGCTACATTTTATAAGCGATAATGATTGTTAAAAATCCAAAATGATTGAAATTGATCACGCAACATTATCTAGGCCCTTTTGTCACTTTGTCTAGGCCCTTTTGCCTTGATTTCATTACCAGATTTAACAAAAGAATCAGATTTTGACATTAAATATCAAATGTTCATACTAGTTTTGCATCATCCTGAAAGTTTCTATTTATTTCAAAGACCCCATCCACACAATTCCTTACATCTAGGGCTGCACTATCATTGGATGAGGGTAGGGTAATAAAATTAAGAGCTCCTGTGGACAGCCCTGACTTATGTTACTATGGGCCGATCCAATCAACACTCGTGAAGATGAAGCACTGGTTTATCCCTGAGGATAGATAGTTAATAGTGTTTTTCAAAATACGTCTCTCTAGGTATGTGGCTACTGTAACTAAGTGCATTTTCTTTCTAGTTGCTTTTGAACTTTGAACATAAATTTCAAGCCCTAAATTTACAGCTATTTCAAAGACTTGTTAAGGTATCTTAGGATATTAAACAAAAATAAATAATATTCACACCAGATCCACCATACAATGGGCAGCAGCTTTCTCTGTGCATTGCAACAGCTACACTGCGATCGCCAAACCGCCTGCCAAGCTTTGCGATTATGGCAACGCCCCTTTGGGGGAGGTCTATTTCCAGCAGTGGACGTCTTTCGGCTGATATGATGATGATGATCATGAAATAATATTTTGCACGCATTACAAACATTAAAGTACAACCAATAATAATGTGTTTGAATCACCAGCAAAGCTTAAAAAATTACCTCGCTTACAATAGTAAAGACAGGCAACATAATATTACCTGTCTGGTTTGCACCGTCTTCCCCGTTGAAATTCCCGAATCCAAGTACAAGGTCTTAAGGTTTCAACCATAAAAGTTAACGACGTCTGCAAGGTGTCCTTAACAGCACAAAAAAGTTCAACACATTCACATTACCTAGGTTCTAAATTCAATGAGATGGAATTTAAAGCTTTTAGTGGAAAAGCTTTTTAAATGGCAGCAAACAAACGGTTGATGTACCTTAAACTTATAACTGTCTAGATAAATGAAACGAGTTTTACCTCCTATAATAAAATTGTTTACTGTCTAGGATTTGTTAACATCCCCTTCAAGCCATTCAGGCTTCGCAGACAACGATGGCTTACGCATTGTGGCGTCGCTTGTACCTTGTACTTCGAGAGCCTACACTTGAATCTATTACTCCTATAACAAAAGTAAAAAACAGCTGCCAATACGCCAAATAGGTATTTACGTAACTAACTTTTTTACTTCGTTGGAATCAGCCATCTTTTCTGTGGTATCGGACTGAAATTTTAATCCAATCACATCACAGTACCTTGGTAAAGCCTAACAAACAATTCAGTTGAAAGGTATCAAACCTAGCTAAGTGCATTGGCTTGTGTACTAATAACACGTTATCAAGCAATCGACGGCCGTTCCGGATTATTGGACGAGCGCTACCATTGCAACTCGACAGTGACGATAAGATTGGTGATAGCATTGTTGTGGTTGCTTTCCTGAGAGGCTGGAAGGTTAATAGTTCGATTAGAAGGAACGTAAATAATGCAAATCAAACATACGTGATTAAATATGGCCTTCCGTGTATAGGTAAGACTGCTGTATGGGACACTGAAGGTTCTATTGACTGACTTAAAATGTTTGCAACTATTCCGTATATATCGTATCCGTATCATTAATTAAGTGCTGCTGTTTATCTTTTTGAAACCACTGTAACACAAGATCTATTCTTGACGACCTCACCTGAGACCGATACATAGAAATGATCAGGATCACGTTTACTCCAATGCCAAAACTCTGGCATTTATGCGGTCTTGTAACTACAAAAGCAGTCATAAAATCTGCCTTCACATTCCCAATACCCATAGACATCATTGAATCCGTCGCCAACTTACTCACCAACCCATTCGATCCCAAACGTCTGTGCAAAGACGTATTTTTGCGCCAGATTAGACCAATTGCCGAACTCGTAAAGCCAGTCTTCATCGATTTCCCGTAGTAATTTATCGGCAATAGACGAGCCAATTGCTTTTTCGTCCACCGATACAGTTGGACCTAAATTGGAGGATTTATCGGCAGAACTATCTGGTGTTTACATGACTCGTATCAATTTGAGCGGAATGTGTGCAGTTTTGAATTGTTGTTTGCTTCATGGGGCTTTGTTGTATTATTTGAAACCTTTTTTACTGTACTATGATCAGAAATATTATCATATATTGCCATGTTAGCTTCTTTATCAATCGTATCTGAGTTTCCTGGACAGAAAACTCACTCATTATTACTAAATAATTTGTCCAGAACAAGACTTCAGTCAAGCTTGATGTCACTCACAAAAATTTTCTCACTACTGTAACAGAAACGTGTGTTAGATGGAACATTTAAAACAATTCTGCAGCATTTGCCCCCGCAATCAGCGCTCCGGATTGCGTCCGACTCGAATTGAAACTGTCTCCTACGTGCTAGTTCAATAAAGGGTTGGCAATTTATGACTACCGAATACCAAAAGGAAATGATTCTGGATTTTTAAATATTACGGAGAGAAATTTGCTACCCCGTAAAATTCTCGTGCTTGCTTTGATTTGATTTTGGAAATTATATCAAAATCTGCTAATCATCACTGACACTGTCAACAAAAACTGTAACCGAGGGATTGGTAACCTAACTAAGGAACTCCTCAGACACGTGAAGAGTCAACATTCTTTAGGTTCAAGATATTTGAACAAAAATATGTAGCAACCCTAGATCTTCCAATAGTTTAAAATGACCTGATGATACAATAGAATGTAACTCGTGTGGCGACACAATGCGTACAGTGCTCTACTTCTTGGAATTAAGTTTTATTGACCACGAATAAGTATTTACTGACACAATTCTTGTCATTGACGATCTCTGTAGGTAGTTTACGATGTGACATAGATTTTAAGAAACTTCTCTGATGTGAACTTTGTGTCCTAAACGGCCTAATCTGATCGCAACACTGACTTTAAAAAATAATTCAGTATTTGAAATTAATAATAATAATAATCCCTATCAGCCGTCGCAACGTCTAACGTTGAGACCACCAACACACCCATAGACATTTTCCTCTCAATTAAAGAAAATGATCGCTTATTTCACGCAATAACTTTAGATGCAATAAAAGCAGCATCCAAGCAATCCGACAATCACCAATAATATAATAATGAAGCAATAGAACAAATAGAGACTAACGCAACCTATCGAGACGACGATCAATATTGCTCACTATAATATAAATTGAGTTATCAAATCGTTTTCTATTAATGTTCACAACTTGTGCTTTGATATCTGAACAAAATATATCCAATACTGCAATACTTTATCTACGAACAGAGAGAATGTGGAACATGATTTCAACGATGAATTGATTGTTATAATTAAACTCTTCATTATGGCGCTGCTTTGCAAAACATCATGTCATTTTGAGTAAGTTGTCAGTCATTCTGCAACAGACCTAAAAACAAACAAAACACTCAACAAAGTAGGCTAATGAACAACCAAAACCTAACGTTACAGATGATCACAATAATCATCTTGATTATATCATTAACATTTGAACCATTATCCATGTTACGTCCAGTCACAATGGAGTCAAAACCAAACATGGTCTCATTAAATCTGTCCTAAATTTAGCTTAATCTAATAACAATTCATCATCCTCAATCTAAAATATTTCAAGACGTTACAAAAGACGAGTAAAAAATGAGGCTGTATATAATTTTGTTCGACCGGTCGATCACTTTCGCAAGTTCGTTGTTCTAACGAGCTGTGTGTATCAAGAATAATCCACATAACATCAATTTGCTTACATAAGGTGACCTCTGAACCTGTCTGGGACCACAGGTATCAATTATGATGTGTACCTACTTTCATTGTGATCTTATTACGTCGATTTTTAGATCGATATGTAGATAATGTGTTTGTTCTTTTAGGTGGCTTTTGACCCGATTTTGTGGTTATAGAGATCTTTAGATAATGATATGGTCAGTTCTTTCATGTGTAATGTCTTATTTTTGATGTGTGGTCATCGATGTTTTTTTTTGTTGCATTTACAGGAAGTTTTATTTCCGTTGGTGGGCAGTGGTTTTGGTCTTTTACAGCAATGGTAAGACATTGACAATGATTATTATCTAACCTATTCTATCTTCGATAACTTTAGCGGTATCTATATACATATCCATTACTTCTTGAAATTATCTTTTTTTACTTATCGCGATAAAAACTTATAATTTAATTCTTCCATTCCTCTTTCAACTTTGATTTCCCGTTATCTCGTGGGAACTCAACGCGTTCCTTTGTTACAAAGATATCCAAGTTTTCAGACAAATCCATTATTACTTTAACCAGTTCAAGCAAAAAGATTGTGCGATTTGCGTTTTGTAAATTCATCTTGACACTTTGTTATTATGTTTAATCCCATCTGCCTCAGTATAAAATTAGAAAGAAAAAATATCGATTCTAAATCGAATAGGTACTCATAACTCTGTGCAATGAAGAAAGGCATTTTCCAACGGCGAGGCAATTATTTTTTCTGATATTTCGGAAAAATCGTTGTTATTTAAGCCGCAAACACCCAACGCAGTTATTAAACGACCGTGAAATAAACAAGATAATAATAAAAACAAGATCAATCAAAATTTACAACAATTCAACTTTGCAATAATTCCGTTTTAAATCAGATCGAAAGTGTTGACCATGAACGTTTAGCGTTTAAATTCAAAAAAGATAAAATCAAAATGATTTTTAGTACAATGTCTAATAGCAATAATATTGTTACAGATCAAACAATCGAGTTTCAAGGCTGATTTGTTAATAATTTTCACGTTTTTGTTCTGAAAATAATTGAATTATATTAAAAGTTTAATAATACATTTAAGTTCTAATGCTACTCATAGCTCCGCCGTTGAAATAAATGCTTTGGGGCGTTCTAAAGTTTGCATCGCACGTCTAGTTATTGACATTTCGAACTAGTCCAATCAGTATCAGCTATTTAAATATTGAATGTTTAAGAGACTAGGATTACGCTTCTTCTTTTTTTCTTTCAATTGTGCGGATAGGTTTGGCGACAGCATATTTTTAGTCTTAAGCTACAGTGTCCTTCTACTGATTAGTTTATCAATCTGTCCTCACGACGAGTACCCAACTTACTACGAACGAACGTTACTATCATATTCAATTGTATTATCATTCACAGCTTTTATCAGCTCATTCTTAGCTGTAGATCTATTTTCTTCAGTACCTATAACTTCCGCTATGTTATCATCTTTGATAAAAGCTTTCATTGTATTACCACAATTTTTTGCCGCTGCCCTACCCACCCCATTTAAACATAGCCCAGCCAGCGAAAGTAAACCGCAGCAAATTCACCCGGAACACGATATCTGACAGATATCAGGCAGTCCAGTTATCGTTTTCAAGTTGACCACTTGACCTAGCCATATAAGAGGAGAAAACAATATTTCCTTTGAACTGCGATTGCAGGAATGTGGCCCTTATAACACTTATGGAGCTATGGCAGTGTTGGTCTGTCCAGTTTCTGTTCATTCATACTCCATTGATAGATTTCATTGATTTATATTTGCTTTCTCTTCATTGATAAGTTTTACGTTGTTAAGCCCTTATTCAGGTGTTAATTTGAAGTAAAAGTCGACAGCTCGAACGGGAAAGTGTCAATAACTGTGTTGATATAAGTGTTATTATGTTCAGTTATCGAATCATTCATTGAAGAAATAACTGGGAAGTTGGTTTCCTTTGTGAGACTTTCTTTCTCAGTTGTAATTGTTATAAATTGAATAATATGTGTCAGTACTTAATCCGTGACAAGTAACTGTTCAAAATCTCTAATTCCTTTGACAGTTGTGACAGTAACATCACAAATAGCTCAGCAATCACATTTAACATTATTAACGTCCACTTTAACAACCAAAGCTCGGTCAAGCAAGGTTAACTCGTTAAGCCAACAATAACCAAATTACATTGCGTCACAAATCTAATAATAACAACAATAAATCATTCAATCAAGGGTCATGTTTACTGACATAACTAATAACTATAAAGTTAATTTGGAGGCAAAGGGGATAGAACCTTTGTGGCATAGCTACCCGGCCGCCATTTTTTATTTTTTTCTATGTTGCGGCGAGACACTTTAGGGCACCATATTGCAAACTTTTTTTTTCAGTCAGAAACAGTGTGTGTGGGTACACAACTGTTTCTGACTGAAAAAAAAAACAAAATGGCATCGAGTGGTTATGCCAGCTCCCATACAAAAATGTTGGAACTCCTTTAATAGTGGCCTGTGTCGCAAGCCTCGCAAGCTTGGAGTCGCGTCGTAACTTGATAGCGTAATGCATAAATCTCAATCAGAAGTATTGTAAAGCGCTAGAGCGCTGCATTTTATTGTCGCGTTTAACAAGCGTATGATGTAAGTGCTGTTTTATTGGATTGAATGCATTTGGCCCAATTGTGAAGTATTATCTAATAAAATTATTATTGTTGAGATTGCCCCTTTTAGTTTTGGTCGGTGTGTTTGTTTTTCGGTCTTTCTCACGCGTTGTTGGAATTCAAATGATTTAAATTGAGAAAAAGTACCGGTACACTTTTGGCCGAAATTAATGACTGCCTTTTTCTATTGTTTCTTTATAATTTGTAGGTTTCAAGCACTAACATTAAATCTGAAATTGGAACTATAATTTTCAGTTCAAAATGTTCTGTATTTCCCATTTTCGTGTTTCATGTCAAAATTTAACTTCAGCCAGACGTGAATATGGCTGGCTGTTGGAACCACACACTCTGAAATGGCTGCCATAAAGGGACCAATAATTATAAAAGTTAACGAGAAAATATCATGGTGTTTCGTTTTTATGAAGTACATTGCATTACATGCAATTATTTTGGCACCTAGTTGCGAACTTAGCATGTGGGTTCATTACTTATACTTCATGTACAGTCCAGGTCCTGTCAGGGTTACGGAATCTGTTCGAAAGAGACACCGCGGCCCTGGAACGCAAAGAGCTTTTGAAGGAACATGGATGGGTTTTAGTCAATAAGAGTCTGACACGCCCTTCCGCTCCACCCAAAGCGAAAGAAGTCATTTGATGATCCCCATTCTTAAAAAAAAAATACACTCCACGTACCTAGGTTGACTTAATGCAACTAGGCAGTCCTTGTCAACCTTTGGGTTAATAAAACTACAATGTGATAGGTGAACAAACAGATATCATGTTCTTTTTTGACTGACCTTCCTTTCTTAAAATTAACTACGACGTATTTAAATATGATGTACTAAAGTGTCTTTTGAATGGGGAACGTAATAGTCTATCATGCCAAAGGTACAATTTTGACATTAGTTTAAAAAGCTTAATTTGTCATTTCTATCATGCACTGGTATTTTTTGGCATCAGGTTACATTATGAGTCAAACCATGGTCTCTTTTTTTCTAATCTAAGCAGCCCATAATGTCCCATTGCTGTGCAAATGGCTCTTTTAATAACATACTAATTCAGATTACTAAAATAATTTGCAAGTATCAATTCTCACACCCCTGTGTGGTCGATAGCAAACGCACAGTCTACAATTAGATTTATAAAGACATTTACAACTTCCTCCACGTTTCGCGACTACCCGCCAATGTACCAAGTTTAATATTAACATAAACATTGAATTCGATTTGTGATCGAATTTATGAAACATTCATGATTATAAACTGTGGGACATTTGAATAACAGCATCTTGATTGTGTCGACAATTTTAGTGCGGTCTTATACTAAGTTTGGTGTTGGTGTAATGTAGGAAATTCACGGAAATAACGGTTACTACGTACCTTAATACAAGTGTGACAAAAGATATTTTTACCTCCTGACCAAAAAGAGAGGTATTATGGTAAGTTTGACATGTGTATCTGTGTCATCGCAACGACGCGTCAGTCTTTCGATACAACGGCGGTTGGATCAAAATATCACTATTTATTTATAGGCCATATCACCTAGTGTATGCATTTTCGCATTTGTACCCAACTGCAAACCGTTTGCTGTCCTTACAATTTTCTTACTATAAATCGTTAGGCGTATCTCTACCGGACAATAAACAATATCAATCCAGTACTAACCATCCAGTACTTCAACAAAGTTAATACCTAATTAGATATGATTCCAGCAACCCGACCATGATCTAACTTTTACGGTCGTTTGATATAGGAAATGCACTCCAAACCCAGAATTAAAACGTCAATAAACATCAACAACGCGGAAAAACGAAAGTATTTGATTCCTTTAAAACTTTTCCTGCTTTTGACATTCCTTTAATTCAATAGAAAAGGAAACGTAAGTCGTTAATCCAAATAAGAGCTATCAAACATCGTGGCA
Source organism: Mamestra configurata (assembly GCA_002192655.3). Lineage (NCBI taxonomy): Eukaryota > Metazoa > Arthropoda > Insecta > Lepidoptera > Noctuidae > Mamestra > Mamestra configurata. Next base: position 647,404 of record NDFZ01005447.1, read on the forward strand.
TGCAGTGTAATTTTGAGAAGAATTAAAAATAAACTTTCGACAACAGGAGATTGCTTTTTAGCGACGAGTGGTGCAATCGAGAATAGTTTTTGGAAGTGGCTGAATGCGGGAATTCCTTTGCCAATTATAGAATTGTTTTTTGTTTATTAGCTGTGGCATTCCTTTTCTGAATTTGAATTTAGGGCGCGTAAACAGTGTGCCAAGTATATTAAAGCTCAGTTTGATATAACTTCAGTGACATAACTTTTGCATTTGGAAACAGTAACAGTAAGGACTGTCAAGTTAAAGCATTATAAATTTAACACAGTTTATATCGTAAATTTGGCAACCGTCTAAGTCTAAGGGTTTTGTAACTTATTCATAAAAAAAACGGTAAATAGGTACCAGCCGGTCGATTCTGTATTCATGTCGAACTGAAGGGTTGGGTGAAGAGATCACGAAGTGAGCTGTCATTCCATCTTGATTATATGGATTGACAGCTCACCTCGTGATCACTTCACCCAAGCCTTTACTTCGACATGGTAACAGAATCGACCGGCTGCAGAAACTGTTGGTGAACCTTTAATAAATAATTATGTAAAACAACGTTGCCAATCAGTCTTTTATGCATAGTCGGCAAAAATCGAACAAAGACGTATTGAATTCCTGTTTATTAAGCTATAAAAATGCAGGAAACACTTTTTTCAACTTCTCATACATATTCTTTTGCAAAAAAATTGCGCATAAATGTTTAATGGAATGGTTTAGACGGCCTCACACGGGAACGGGCAGCAGACCATGACACAATGTACATTATCTGCACAGTGATCCAAGATGGCGATAGCGGGTGCAATTTCTCAGTTTTCTCACACGTAACATTGTCCCAACGTCTGCCAATGTTGGGCCAGCGTTTGTGCTGTTTTTACATGAAACTGAGATGAGAAATATGATTTTATGAAGATGTAGAAATTCAAAAATCTTTAGTCCCTTTCGTTATAATATTAAAGTGAAGGATATTTTTCAAATAATTTAAAGGAGGTATCAAAAAGAGAACCTAAAGAATTACAACACTAAAACGTGAAGAAAAATTGCTGATTATTTTTGTGTTGTTCTGTTGGCATAACTCAGCAAAATTCTGCAAGTTTAGCGTCAGTCCCTTTCCAAAACATGTTCTGTTTCATAAGTAGACTCTTCAACCCTCTGAAATATGGCCAGTGAAGTAAAGATCACCAGGTCGTGTGAGAGACTGAGAGAAAATAGAAGTTCGAGAAATACTCACAAGCTTAGTATCTAGGGTTCCCGTTGACCGCTGGTATTCCTGCCACTGCAGCCTTCACAGAAACAGTGTTTTCCGTAATTATTGTAAATTGGCGGGATGTCAGAAATAGAGTTTGTATTGATTCCTTAAAAATAAGCTGCTCATTTATTTTAATACTAAACTGTGTAGAGGCTTATTATTGAATATTTTTAATTATAATAATAAATTGTTAAATTGTGCAAATAGCTCCAAATATGTTTTTAAATCGTCAAAAAATTTAATACTGTTTACTTTTCCAAAATACTGTTCATTTTAGTTCGACGGGTCCTTAATATACTTTATTCGTACAAAAAGTTGGGAACCCTATTAGCATCCTACTTCTAAGCTTCTGTTTAAATCAGAGCTTTCGTCCACAATTCTCACCAATGTTTGCCCCAAGACATTGGCTCCAATATGTGAAGACATAGTTTTGCTTCCGACTTTGCACGCTTAATTAGACAGCTCGCATTGTTATTAGATAAGTATGGAAACTTTTACGACATGTTTTGTATTTATGGTTCGTAAAGACGATGTTCATGATCTGGGAATTAATGATAAACTTAATCGTAGTTGTGTTTATGGTTCATTAAAGTTTAGTTATACAAGTAGAAATTATTTATTAATACTCTCATGTCATCATGCAAACATATTAAAAAATTATTCTGAATAAATTAAAACGCACTATTAGAATAAAAAAAAACACTACTTAATATTAAACAAACTAGAAAAAGACAAGTATTTTACAAAAAAGAAAAAAAATATGGTTTTATAATATTTTTTCTACCTCTGCTAATTTTAACGTGTCAAAACTGAAACCTATTTGTGACTAATAAACGACCATATTAATATCAAAGGGCCATAAGTACTACACCAAACACTATTTTGTACCTACTTTTTGAGTACGAGTATCATACCGAAAAAAAACCTTATTCTACAGTCATTTAATGTTCGTTGAATATGGTGACATCATGTTGAGGTCAACATACCTACCAGAGGTGTCAAACTGTGGTTTGAACATGTCAGACGTGACTGAACAAACGGATCTGTTGAGTCGTTTTAATACGCTTATAAATTATCATAAATGTTGTAAAAAAAACATACATCTGTCCAAACGTAAAATTTTCCATGTTTTTTCTCAAGCATCGTATACAAGAATTTTAATCAAATCAATAACCTACTATCAAAAAAGTTTGTTCAAAAATAATTGAAGTTTTTATTCAGCTTGTATAGCAAAAAAAAAATTCAATTATTATTTTTGAACATCCCGTTCTTACCCTTTTAAATTGAACATTATTTTTTCCGCCCATGTACCACTATTGTACATAAAGTTTAAATAAATAAATAAACATTATTTTTTTCTACATTAAAGGTGAAGTAATACTTTAAATACAAATAATTGTTTGTTAAGATAATCCCTGAAATTCAGAGATAATCTTTATATATGAACAGTATCCAAATTAAAAAAATCTTTCATTGGTACAAAGCGACACTATTGCTAAGGTTTAAAAAAAAACTGGTCAAGTGCAAGTTGGACTTGCACACGAAGGGTTCTGTACTATAAGCCAAAAAAAAACATGTTTCTTGTATGCCTATTATTAGCCCCTTTTATTTTTAAGTTTTATTATTTGTTGTTATAGCGGCAAGAGAAATATGTCATCATCTGTGACAATTTCAACTGCCTAGTTATCACGGTTCATGAGACAGACAGATGGACAGTGGAGTCTTAGTAATAGGGTCCCGTTTTTATCCTTTGGATGCGGAACCCTCAAAACACCTGTAAAGCTAGTCATTTCTTAATCACTTGTCAGCATCAATCAAAACCAACTACCCGTTGATACAATGACTTCAATCAAGCAGTTTAATAAAGACAAGTATCTGTCTCGCGGCCGCAGGCAAGCTCAACATATTTCGAATGGCGCCATAATTACAAACCACTAAGACAATCTAAGATAATTCACTCACATGAAAGTTATTGTAACTTAATAAATTCTCATTTGCCAGCGATAAAATTTTATGGGACAATATAATAAGCATATAATCACGGTCTGCTTATAATGTATCCGAGATACCTAGTGTCTCTACTTTCTCGAAGTACTTATTTAATTCACACCTAAGAAAATTCTAATCTACATAATGATAGGCTGGGTTCACATTGCTATGCTAGGAGACCTTGCCTACTAGACTGAAATATATTTTGACGGGACCTGCTAGGGTCGGTCGGGCCAGTGCCTACCAGGGTTGCGGAATTGTTCGCATGAGTTACCGCGCCACTGAAACGCAATCATTTGTCAGTAAGAGACCCTCCCACAAACGAGGATAAAATTGGAAAATATTAGGCTAGTTGTTGAATTTACAAACTTACTTATGAATTAATTAATTGTTACTCAATAAAAAACACTTAGATCAAATTGTGACATCTTATTTATGTTCAGATTGTGGGTTTTTTTAAAATAAATGACGTCAAAATTGGGTTTTCTGTTTAACCTTTTTCGATCTTTAACACTGTGATGTACAGTAACTTAACTAGTCAACTCATTTGTGTGACATTTTTGTTAACTATAAACAGTTCAATTTCTCAACTAATCAAGTCCGTCATGCATCGGTAAATGAAAAAGCACCTACAAATTGTTCTAGTAATTGTGGTAGTGTTCCATCAGTGAACACTAGGTCTTATATCATTATTAAAGGCGGCAATTTGCTCTTTATACTTTAGACAAGTTTTCTCTTTTGACACAATCCGTAGGGCAGCTAATAAAAGGCACTGTCTATCAAAACGTTTAAACGAAAATCGTTTCTATTTACTACGGAAAAGTGATGACATTTGGAAATCGATTTTTTCTTTTACGCCTTTTTTATGTGCCATTTACTTGATTGTAAAATTGTAGCTTCCCTAAAGTTTAATGGCATTGAAGTATGTTAAATCAATTTGGCGGCATAAAATAATGTTAGGAAGGTACAACGTCGTTAGAAATTGATTCAAGTGTAACAAGTAGGCAATTTCACGTCGATAATAATCTTTATATTATTTTTTATTGCTTAATTTGTTGAGCAGATCTATTATCTTTATGGGAAAGTGAAAATTAATAACATAAGTTATTATATTTTACAATACATAATAATATAAAGACTTTTATCGTTGTCGAGGCAAAGATTTATTGACAAGTTAGACACTTGTAAACTTGATGTACTTAAGTAGTCTTCAAGTACATCAAGTCACAAGTGTACTGTAAAAAAATCGGGAATTCCCGGGACATTTAATATTTTCAGTACCGGGAAATCTAAATCATTTCCCGGTAATTTCGATACTACGAAATTACATGAAGTCCACCACAAAATTACCTTCAGGTAATTGTTCTGGGTCTGGTGGTTTTTGTATATGAGTATATATATATGTGTTTGTAAATGCACCCAAGGTACAGGAAAAATTTTTAGTGTGGGACAACGTGTTTTAAAGATATATATAAATTAATATATATATTAATAAATGTTGTTAAAGTTATGATCTCAATTATTCACACTCAAAATTACAGTTCCCGGTACCCCCGGTACTGGGGATGCTATGCTACTCTTATTCTATGGAAACATACAGGACGAGACGAATAGCACTATCCCTTTATCTCAACGGCATCATAAGGCAATGGTACGTCATAGGTGGGAAACTGGTCCTAACTTGAGCTTAAAGTATGACTAACCGAATAAAATAGCATCCAACATCTTCACAAACAAATATATCATTCGAACCGATGACATCACTACCAACACACAGCTCTTTCATTCAACATATTACAATTCAATTAATTCGCTGCATTCCATTAAATTAAAAATGGAACATTAACAGGGCGGTTCTCGGTACAGATAACCTTATCCATGCATTTCACAAGACCGATGTGGTGCAGGATCCAAAGAGCTTCGGTTGAGCAACCAATGAAATGCCAGCACTTAACCAGTAAGTACTGGTCAAGGACTTCTGATGACGGAATTCTATATCGAGAGTAAACCGAGAGAAGGATCCATTTATCTCTCAATTTGAACGGAATACTTTCATTTTTACCAAATGGTATTTAGCTAAATTGAATTACAACTAAATGTTTTAATCTAAGATGTAATCTTGGGCATTGAAGTTTTAATTTTGAAGAGGAAATTGGAAGGCGTTACTTTGTTATGAATGGTTTATAGCTGATTGAAGCGTTGTTACAAATCCTAACGTCTTTAGTTATGTGATGTGTTTTTTATAGATCTTTATCATAAAGCAACTCGGACGAATCTATTAACACTGCTTTCATTTTATCCCGCAACGCTCAACTTATTAAAGTTTAAGAATGCTTTTGACAGTTTCATAAATGAATCTATTTTCTTTCTTATTTGAAAATGTGGGTTATGTTCGTATAGTAATTCATTAATTTTAAAGTTTATGTACCATGTGAATTATGGTATCATCGAGTCAATTTGTTCCACAAAACAGGAATGCACCAACTGTCGGCGCTACGTCGCGATCGGGTTTGCCGCACGATCGTATAAATGAACGCGATGATCGCGATCGGTTTTGGCTCGATCGGTTTGTATTAGGATAATCGCTTTGTATTAGTGCGACATCTTAGGTATTCACAACCAGTTTACAAATATATTTATTACCCAAATCACATCTTCTAACAATCCCTCTTTCTTTGTTCCAGAGCTTTTTATCAGCGAACGCAAAATGCTGGTGGGCGGGTGCTCTGGCAGCAGCCACGGCGGAGCTGCGGTACGCTGGCTACGTGTCCCCTGGGGTACTCCTCGTGGCCGGGGCTCCCCGGGCCCTGGAGACGGTGCGCGGGGCCTACGCCCGGTCCGTGCTCAAGCCGCCGCCGACTTACCTCATCTGTGGGCTTGGTGAGTAGACCTTTAAAGGTTGAAGTGTCATTTATATCTGAACAAATTAGACCCAAAGTGTGGTCCTATACGATTTGACAGCACCTGCAAACCTTTATAACGGGACAATAGTGCAAATTCGCGTTATCGTCGTCTCAATTTTTTTCTTGAAATTTCTCTATGACAGATAGAACACTATGGTATGGGTCATCACATTTTTGATGCAATGTCGCATCGCACATGTCATAGGGTATTATTATAAGTAATCATCTGGAGTGCAAAAATCCTTTTGACTCTTGCTTAAATAATATTGATCGTATGAACGAAAAACAACTTTTCAGATCTATACTTTGAGTATTGCATCGCAACTTCGTGATCTATGAATGCACTAAACCGCAATGGATTCCGATGACCTTTGATACTAATAATTAAAATATTCATAATGCAATATCGTGCAGTGAAACTGACATAATAGAGTGTCTGTTATGCGGAAATTAAACGGAACGAAACTCTTTGATGCTCTCGTTTCGCTGACGCTACTTGGTCGCGCTGGATGAGAGCGATCGTTTTAATTTAAATTGCTGGAAGGCTGATATGTATAATTTCATTCGATCATGGAGGGTATGGAATGTGACGGGCTATATGAATTATATTTAAACTAGCTTTTGCCCGCGACTTCGTACGCGCATATCTCAGCTACACTACACTCCCCAAGCTACATGCCACATTTCAGCTTTTTACGACCAGTAGTTTCGGCTGTGCGTTGTCTGTCAGTCACTCAGTCACTCAATCGGTCAGTAACGGAAGAATATAGTTCAAATGGAAAAAAGGTCTACGCAAGGAATCGCCAAGTTACATTTACCTCCTCTACCGTAGAATTAGTGATATAAAACTTGGTTCTAGTTGTCTTTGAAAAACTTGTTTTAATTTATGCAACATCGCAACAGTATCAAGGATAATACAGCTACAATATTTATAACTTCTTAGAAGTTTTGTAAGGTCCATTAAAATGATGTCATGACTTCAAGTTGCGTCAAATATGAGACATCTAGCTGCAGGCTACCTGAGCGCCATTGTGCTAATAATAGGAACACAGAAGGAATTGTAATAAGATGACATAATCTTCACCTGACTAGAGTGCTGCTTCACCAAGCTTCGGGTAAAAAGGGGCCCCCATTTTTTTTTATAGAGGGCCCCTTTGGGTCTAGCTACGCCACTGCTCAGCACCAACAAAAGAGGTTTAAAGAGATAAACGCACTTGTTAGTGAAGCATTTTCCCCTAAATCTAATTACGTACTCGATAGTTAAGAATGCTAGGATTTTAAGATTGCTTAGGATTATGATGATGATAGTAAACCATATGACTGGCAAAAGTGGACCATTTTTACATGACAGAACGGAAATAAAACACTATCTTTACTGAGCTTCCATGCCTCGTAAAATTAATACCACTACAGACTGATATTTTGTGATTCATCTCAAAACTATGCGTTTTGAAGTTATTATTCCAAACTCGTATCCTACGAAATGTTCAGATACTATACAAAGCTGTAAACAAGACTATAATCCCAGACAGTGGACTGTGCCAAATGTGAGTCAAATCGCGCTTATCTAAACATTAATCAGTCACAACCTTGCAATAAGCCTGACTCAGGCGCATAAACCTTTACAGACTTCCTACTTCTCAGCCTTAGACATAAATCAGTTAAAAATATAAGCCGACAAAAATAGTGTCGTCAAATGTCGACACTGGAGTATCGACAGTGCCGAGAAGCGGTCGAAATTCGGTAACAGAATTCTATAAGTAGAAAAATGATTGAATATTAATTGCGTGAATAGAATACTTTTGCAAACGTTTTTTTGCAAACAGGCCTAATTTTTTTTAATTATGAAGGTATTTGATAGAAACAAAAGAATCAAATGATTATTGAAATACGGAAACTACCAATATTATTGATCAATACTTTGTGTAAGAAGTCTTTATTGCTAAGCAATTAAATAATTACAGGGAATTTAGCTTTTTCATTTAATTATTTCGATGTTATCACTTGCATTATGTTTTTTTTAACGCGTTTTTTAAAAAAAAAAGCTTTGCCCCACACTAGGATTTTTTCCTGTATCGTGGGTGCGTTTACAAACATACAAAGTCACATACACAAACAGTCTTTTGTAATGTTTATTATATTTTCAAGGTACAACACTAATCGGATCCAATCCTAGATGTGTCTCATCACTGCACCTTACATCCTTTTCCCACGATTAGGCACAACAAAGGCGTGATTACGAGCACTCGCGCGCAGGCGGGCGCGCGTTGCAAGATGACACATCACAGTTAATTACAAAAGACCTAATCTGAACAAAAAAGCTTTATCTTCAGAGAAAATGGCTCTAAAACCTCTAAAAACTTCTTAAGATAAAGGGTCAAGAAGATAAGTCGATATATTTTTGTGTAAAAAACAAAAACTTTGCGTATGTTACCTACCTACAAAATACGTCTTTGATTAGTCTGAAGTTATGCCAGTCCGTTGTCCACCCCTATACAATCACATAGTACGTCTCCATTTGTAAATTTAATCTTGTTTATCTGTTGGAATATTATCAGTATTGACACTAAATAGTATTTTTTTTGTTCGCTTATTATCACGGAGATATATATATATTTTTTTTTTTTTCGAAATCTACAAACCTCAACAATTTCCCTTCGCAATAATGTAAATCCTGATTGAATTTGACAGTCCAACGTGTCGACTATCAATTGTGCAAATCTTTAAATTAACATAAACCTAAGTTGCAGCAATAACTTATTAAATAATTTAAATAATATGCTGTATATAAGCCGTCGGTACTAGTTAACCTTCTGCATTAATCTGTTCATTGGCAGCCTGCGCCCGCGCAACCCACTCGCGGCCTTGCAAGGACGCCGCTTATGTAATGACTTACTGCTCGTTGCTAAATGTCAAACGAATCGTTTTTGTTACCAACCGTTATATCATACAAGTCGTTATTCGTACAGAAGGTAAATAGATGTTTTTAGATTGGCCCTTTTTGTTTTGGCTTGTGAGTGCATTTGCTTTGTGAGGGGATTTAGTTCGTTATAAAGATGTTTTTTTCTAATGGGTTTTAAGTCGCTGATTTAGTAGGAGTAATACAAAAGATTAACTTTTGTTTTTACTATTTAACTTTGAAATTTAAGATTGAAAGTTCTTCAATGAATTACAAATTAATGATTACGCTTTGATAAAAAGTTTAATTGACTCTTTTATCCTAACTAATATTATAAAAGCTAAATTGAGTTTGTTTGATACGCTTTCACGCCTAAATCGCTGAACCGATTTTGATGAACTTTGGTACAGAGATAGATGAGATCCTGGAGACGGTTATCAATAGGTTTTTTTTATCAGAAAATTAACATTTATTGTAAATTTTCAAAGCCACTGGTGACAAACATCTCATCGGTGAAGACGAAAACTTTGCGCTATCTTCAGCTATTTATCCATCTCGAGCTTGAAAGAGAGCCGTTGGCTATGCCCATAAGTTCATATCCCTCGCATAAATCTCTTACGACAGCTTTAAAAGACGCTTATATTTAATACTTGTAATGTTACTTTTGGTGTACACTTTAATGGCAGATTGTTCAAAGACCACACGCACGTTGATGCTATTACGATTAAGTTATTGCGTTGTATATATAGGTACTTCAGATGTTATTAAACTGAAAGATACTTTATGTCTAATTAATGGTTTTAGTTCGACTTGTTCGTCAACTGGCGAGTGTGGGTTCTGTGTTCCCAGTATGGGTGGTATTTCATTCGATAGACTTAGAGCCGATTTCTGAATTGGTTATTTGGATTTAAGAATGGGCCATACTCTACCAAATGTTGCTAGCTTTTCAGTCAATAGAGTTTGAAAAATACTCAACTTCCAATTTTTAATTCAGAAATCGGTGGTAGCTAGAATAAAAAAAAGCCTTTAAAAACAGGAACATTTACACAAGGTAATGAAGAAACAACTTAAACAATAAACCACACATTAGCACTATGAAAAAAAACATCATTACCGGCGGAATTGGCCGTAAAACCACACATTATTATTTTACCTACATACCACCTATTTATTTACCATAGCTATTAATAAATAACCTTAACATAGGTACGGACGTGACGTTATCTCCGACAAGGGCGACTGTAACCATGTCAGCCATTTAGTTCAAGAATCCTGCTGGTTGCAACGGCTTTCCTAATGACCTCCGTCATTACTGGTAAATTATACGGTACATAACTAATTAAGAGACTTACTTAGGTACGTGTCGATGTTGTTGAACAAATTATTGGAACAAAACAAATACGAAATTAAAATCGGTTCAAGAGCTACGATGCCACAGACACATAGATAATTAACTTATAAAGTTTCTCTTTTTGGTCCAGGGTAAAAAAAAAAACACTGTGAAATAGGGTAGGCACAAAAAGCGAAATTTGAATTCTATTAGGCAATCAAACCGCGGTCGAAAAAAGAAATGTCATATTATTTTATTTTCGAGCGAATTATACGAAATATCTGACTATCTTTAATTTAATAGGAAAATGGCTGAAACGAGTTTTCTTGTGAATATTGTTACGCGCCAGAATCAACGCCGGGTACATGACGAAATTAGTTACCACTAGTGCTATCTAGTATCGAGTAGCAGAAGTAGTAGAGTCAAGTACCTTCTAGTATTTTCTACGCTAGAACCTTCCAGGGTTCTCGACATCTGGTCAATCCGGACCGGTATTTAGGCGAACTTTCCAGATGTTTCGACAATAGAAGATTCTGGAAATTAACTGACCTATATAAGGCCCGCATAGCTCGCGACCGAGTGAGTATTGGATTTGCGATACAAGCGAATACTTCGGAAGCAATCTTCAAGTGCGATTAAAATGATCAGTGGTGAAGTTGAGTCTTATAATTAGTGAGTTAAAAGTAGTAATTAGTGTTTTTAAAGTGTCTGTTAGGTTATTTAATCGGCTGTTTTTATTGTCACGAACCCCAAGCTTGTAACAATATTAAGTTGCCTAGTTTCATTATTTGGTATCTATAAACATTACCCACAGTATTAAATGAGAGATCAATAGCCACCGACTATTGTCATTCAACCTCACCTATCCACAAGGAAGACTTCAAGAAGTCGGCGATACACAGTAAAATTATTTGAAGATACACTTCCTACCATTCTTACAACCTATCTAGATTAGACCAGCTCATAAAGGACACAACTCCAAAGGTCCTATCCACATACATAACAAGAATCTTGTCCGTCGGTACCTAAGATCTTCTTGTCAAGGCTAGCCATAAAATATTATGCAAAATATGCCCACTATGCATATGTAAATTTTGTTTAGATGTTACCACGCATTGTCAAGAGTACGTGACTACGATAAATTAAACCGATGTACAGTAATTTGAAGGTTTTAAAAGGACGTATGTGCCGAATAATTAGGTCCTTTTGTAGACGTTTTTGTAATTTTACTGTTAGATTTTTTTAAGGCATGGCCTGCAATTTTATTAATGATGATAGTGTTATCAAAGTGTACCGACGAGCACAGGGCCGGTCGATGTGGTGACGCTTTAGGGAGGCCTTTGACCAGAAATGGACGTATTTCGGATGAAATGATGATAATGACTGTTATTTGCTCTTACTTAAGACCAATAGGTGTTGTGACCAAAAAAACGTGTTGCGCCGACCCTAATTAACATGGGATAAGGGCAGGAAGATGATGACTTAAGACCGATAGGTAGGTCCATAGGCACGTGTTAATGCTATAGGTAAATAAATATTCCACTTTAACGTCCAATCTCTTCGCGAATTGAATAAACTACAAATTGGATTGTTTTGTCTAAAAGGAAAGGAACTAGGAACCATTCTTTTAGTTTCCTTACAAATACGAGGTATGTATAAACGTCTAACAATTCGAACGATTGCATAATGTTCTTGGACGCGAAGTTACTAAGATTTGAATGGTAGGCTGCCATTATGACAAATAAACAGGAAATGTTGGGAAGGAAATGTAATTTGAAACTAGAGAAAATTAAGTTCTTGGTTTAACGAAAGGGAAACTTTAACTATAAAACTTAAAGATAATAATTAGAATTCAGATAATAATTTAATATTTTTTATATGTTGAAAGATTTATTTGTTTGTTGGCAATATTTACAAATACATAAAAACTTATAGATACTATATACAAGCGAGTTGAAAATACACAAGCGGAGTAAAAAGGGGACGGGAAGAACTCACAGGGTATCGAAAAATTCGTCTACATCGCTGTCAACCGGAAAAGTGCCCAAAACACTGGCCGTATTATCACGTTGAATGGCAATGCTGATTCGTTGGCCAAAGAAAAGGCCGTAACGCGTCGACAAACCGTTTGCTGATTTCACGAAAAACATTTTATAATTTCAAATTAAATGACATTAATTTCACTACCCTCGGAAAAATTTACCTATAGTATGAGTTTCGTTTTCTTGTTAAAAATATTCAATTAACTGCTAAGGACGGCTTAAGGACAACATCAATAATATAACCTTTAATAAATAAATGCGTTTATGATTGCCTTAAAAAACAGGTATATTCTACGTAATTTTACAGAATTCGACATGGAATACTTATCATCTACTTAGCCTTTTCCCAACTATATTGGAGTCGGCTTCCAGTCAAACCGGATTCAGATGAATATCAGTATTTTACGTGGAGCGGCTGTCTACCAGACCTCCACAACCCATTCCCTGGGTAACACGGTAGTCCTTTGCAAGACTAGAGTCAGATTTACTGGTTTCTGACAATCCTTAACGACTGCCAAAGATCTACAAATGACAGCCGGGACCAACGGCTTACCGTTCTTACCTAGGCACGGAGAAAACTTGGTATGTTAAGCCCACTCATCCACAATCCTTATTAAACCAAATTAATTATCCAAAAAATAACCTTGATCGACCCGTGCGGCTGTTATTCTTTAGCCACGAGCTCCTCCACATGGAATGCTACTTTGCATTAAATTTTGAGGTTACGAGAAGCTTTTCCACCAAGAACCAAAATTATTGGTCCCTCACTTACTCCATGTTATCGGGAATGTTATCTGAATAAATAAAAACAATCGTTAACTTTAATCTTACTTAAATGCAAAGTAACGGTTTTTATTCGTGTGAATTTGACCACACAAGCTGAATTTACAGTTGAAAAGGTATCATGAATTTTTATGTTAAAGATTATTATATATTTAGTCGAGCTAATAGTTCCTTACTATAAAGTATTTGGTATTGAGAATTTGCTGATTTGCCTTATTTTTAAGCATGGGAAGTCATCAAATTATGATTTCCACTCTGGGTGGAGCGGAAGGGCGTGTCTGACTCTTACTGACTAAAACCCATCCGTGTTCCTCCTAAAGCCCTTTGCGTTCCAGGGCCGCGGTGACTCATTCGAATAAATTCTTTCCTTCAAATTCCTTGTAAAGCTTGCAAACACACAGTAACGAGCTTTACAAACGAACCATTGTGTGAAAAGTTAAACTTTCCTAGAACCACGAATTCGATTACGGAAACATGTATGTCAACAGAATGTTCGAAGTTATTCCTACACAAACTCGACTTACACTTGACCGGACTTAAATTGAACTTAAAAGTAAACCAAAATGTTAACTTTTACTTTCTTCCGAACCAGTGGCGAAATACTGTACAACTTGATACGGTTAATGTGATCAAGTGATATTTAATGCTCTGCCTACCACCTAAATGCACTCCAAAGTCGTTCAGTGTTTAACTAAAAGGTTAATAAAAATTTCGTAAAAGTGTTTTTTTTTTTCAACAAATTGCTGTTGGTGTTGCCAAGCAATTAACCGATGACTGTTTATGGTCATAAGGAATAATTGGAATGCAATTATTGTATTGGTATAATATAAAAAAATGTAGAGATTAAATTCAGATTACGGTTAAGTATATTTGTTTAAAAATAAAAGAGGTTATGATTTACTAGCAGAGCACGAAATAAGTCCCTTAGTCATGAAATTATCCTCTTGTTGTCTGCTTTAGACAAATCTGCAAAATTCGAACCGAGCAGACGTAAAAAAAATTAAATAGAAGATTCGAATTTCAAACGAAGTCTAGTCTCATGTCATAATATAAACGTTCCAATAACATTCCTTTAATTTCCTCCTACACTTAAATCAAATCTAGGGATACCATTAAAGTCATTGTTTGCAAAAGCTTTGATGGCGTTACAACTCACGCAAAAAGTGACAATAGAGATTTAAGATTTTAGCACAAACCTAATTTTCAGAGAGACTTTATATTCAATTATGTCTGCCTTCGAAATAAAAGTGACACGGTAATCGATTTTTCAAGTGAAGCACTCATGTAACAATGAACCAAAGCGAAAGTCAGTAAAAAATAAAACCTAAAGATTGTATTCATAGGCTTTGACTCTAATACCTGCCTAACGGTAGGAAATCGATTGTCGAATCGAATAAAACTCCCTTATTCGATTACCACAGCTGTCAAATCATGAATCAAAATGAAATCCCAACTCTAAGCTGAAGGACGCAAAAAATTGGCGCCAAACTTAAAAACTAATTGAAAATCGACGATTTCGGTGCAAAGTAAATTGGTTTTACGTTTGATGTAGGTAGTCAAAGAATTCACTTCACGCAGTCGGAAGCCTATTTTGTAATATAATAGGTATTAAAAATAACAGTAAAGTTGACAGTTATCGGACGGTAATCAGTATGCAAGCTCCCAGCGGGGTAGTGTTGCCATTATTTAAAATTATGCTGGTGTTGCCAAGTCGAGCGTCTGGAAAGTTTTAAAGTCTATAAAGTTGGGGTAGAACAAAAACTGCCTAATTGCTGATTGCTTGTCGTAGACAAAAGAGTGATTTTATTTCCCCATTGTCTGTTTTCAGATAACTTTTTAAAACTCAGTTTTACTCTTAATATGAATGAGAAGTTTACTTTGGCTTTCAGTAAACATTGTTTAATACTAGGTTTCTATCTTTTATTAAATAAAGAAGTCCAATTTGTCATTGACACTGCATACCTATGTTAGATATTAATAAACAGGAACCCAAAAATTACAAAACAATGTTCTAAGATAAAAACTTCTTACACAATGCATCCAATTTTAAAAAGGACACAATAGTTACATAAATCACAGTTTAACATGAATAATATTCATTACAAAATGCAAAACTTTCTAGTTTCTAGACATATAGTTTTGACAAGTTACAATATTGATTGTTCGCCGATCGAAGATAATTTTAATCAATAAACAATGATAAGTGTAGACACGACATATCGTTTATTGATCATATTTGAGTCTAGTTGATCATACCTATTTCTGTCTGATTGATCATATTTTTGTCTATTGTTTGAACAAATTGCCAATGGCATTGTAAAATTGCATGTATCTGTTTGAACGGGAGTGTTATCAAAACTATCATCTAAATAGTGGTTTGATTTGAATTGTATGTATTCTGCTTGTCTTAGCTTTTTGAATGATAGTTCCGGGTACTGACACTGTTCTCAATAGATGTTGGCAAAAAAGTTTGTTTTATTAATCAAAATTATCATTATCTCTTCTATTCTAATTTCTTTCTATGTACAGTAAGAAAAAACAAAGATGATTATTTCTGTTCCATTATCAACTTGTTAATTCTGGACATACATAGTTTAACTTCTTAACAATTCCTTTATAGTACAGACTCAAGCACATATAGCTACCCACAACTGTCATTTTTTTCCTTTCAACCTTGGAACTAATGCTTCAGTGATAAAGTTGAAAATCCATTAAAGGAATTTGTAGCTTGATGTGTTGGCGTCTGTACAAGAACGTTACCGTTCCACTGTATAACAAAGCTTCTTGCACGGCCAACATTATTTTTCAAAGAAAATATTCTGTAGATGTTTTTTATTGCTAAGCAATGCCCCTCAGCATAATCTGCAACCCAAACGTTGGTGGTTGCACCAACGTTTGGGATTTGTGCTATTCAAATTCGAATTTAGAATATTCTAATCAGTACTCAAACTAATCCTTAGGTTTTTTTTCTAAATAAGACAAAGCAAATAGCATAATGCAATATTGGTTAGCCTTCAGAGTACTATGAAGTCTTAAAACGATCATGATTCCGCTCTAAGAGGGCGAAGGAGCTATACATAGCGAATAGCACTATCCCGTTTACATCATGGGAATTGGATCGCATTAGCACGTCATGGTAGGGCTACAGGGCTGCAAAGTCAGCTGAGTCCGAACCAAACACAGCTGTCTATCAGACGCTCACTACACTATCATTGCCCTCGTTCGCCTGAAAATTCAATTTCCACCGGACAGAAGCGAACGCTTTGAGCGAGTATTGACATAATCAACGGGATAGCAGGTGGATTGCTGGATCACAGGGAAGATATATAGGTATATCCATTTGTTGGTAGAAGTTCTAGTGTTGTTGAACGGACGGGACGATAGTTTAAAATCCAGTTAGAATTATCTCGTGCGTATTTTTAGGCAAACTATAGACTCCGAGCTAACTCGATACTAAGCTGGTGATATGCTGGCTCGGGATATATACTCGTAGTTTAAGGGATAGACAGGTACGATGTGATTTTTTTTTCGATGTATCTATTAGGGGAAAAAGCCGTTGAACAATTTCTATGGAAAATGATCATTGCATTGGCCAATGCGAAAAATCAATTAGTATTTTTTTTTAAACGTTACCCCACACTAGGAATTTCTCCTGTATCCTGTATCGTGGGTGCGTTTAAAAACGTACAAAATCACATACAGCCTGACCCGGAACAACTATCTGCAGGCCATACAAATATTCGTTCCGTGCGGGAAGCGAACCCGCGGCACGCAGCACAGCAGCCAGTCGCCCATCCACTGCGCCAACCGTGTCATCATATTTAATAACTGAAACAAGCTAAGCTACCTCTTTGCATAACTATTAAACAGAATGTCATTGTAATCACTCCATTCTATGAAAGCACAAACAAAATTCAATTAGTTCCCTATCAAATAACCGTTGGACGTTAAATAATTTCCATCGCCCATACATCATTCATACTTGTCAATGTATGACAAAGGAATTCCGCGTTCAACCTCTGTGT
Organism: Mamestra configurata; assembly: GCA_002192655.3. Taxonomy (NCBI): domain Eukaryota; kingdom Metazoa; phylum Arthropoda; class Insecta; order Lepidoptera; family Noctuidae; genus Mamestra; species Mamestra configurata. The sequence continues at coordinate 664,651 of NDFZ01005447.1, forward strand.
TACATGCCAAAGTGAAGGCTATTATGTAATGCCATAAGGATCATGTCTGCGTAATTGCGGTCATGTAATATTGTGAGAATGGCGGGCGGATCAGCGGCGACCTAACTGTATCCGCAGCGGATGTGTTGGTTGTTTCAGTGAAAAATATTGATGTATTTGTATTGTGTCTAGTTTTCGTCTGTAAGTGTAGTGGTAACGATAAAATAAGATTTTTCAACACATTTGCTCAAAAAATGCATTTACGAAGCCTGTATACCTTGTTCGAAAGTTAAAAATTACGAACCATAGAATGGAACGTGTGGTTAAATAGGTAAGTACTATTTTACCGCACTCCTCGTTGTATAGCGCCGTGCGTATCCTACTGTTTTTTTTTTTAATTTCCATAGAAAAATATAGAATTTCATTTCCATAGAAAAATCCGCCCATTGTGCACTTATTTTATGTATGATTGTCCTGTTCTTATTATGAGGTGTACAATAAAGTATATAATAAATAAATAAGTTGAATGATCGAACCTCCTTAGAAGCGATTTTGCTTAATAAGTCTGTCTCACTTTAATACTAAAAAGAAAATGAGACGAAAGATATAGTTGTAATTTTCACCATGCGCACGTGGCGCTATTTTCATATATAATAAAGAATGTCAAAGATTGTTGCGACTTTCTGACTGATATGTTCTGTTTTCTCGCAAATGTGTTGAAAAACGTTGTATGGCACACGTGCGGAAATTGGTTTTTACAAACTCGTGACTATGTTTACCATACAACAAAAAAAATATTTGACATGAAAAAAAAAAAAATCCAATGTGCGGTGTGTGTGTCTCATGTAGCACCAAATGGAAGTCCAACTCAGCATGATACCTAACTGATCAATTTTCGAACTGAAATTTTTATTCATAATGTTAGTTCGAAAATTCACCAGAACATGCCTAAAATTTTCTTTCTTTGTTTCAAATTTGCACATTTGCACTGAAAATTTTAATGAGAGCTTAAAGAATAGCAGTTCGTTACTGGACAAATAATAACTAAACCTAATTAAAATAACACCAAAGCAGTCGCGGAAAATTATGACAACTAAGGAAGTACATTATAAACCTAGAAACATGTTAGTACTTTAGTAGTAACAACATTTTAATGTTTACTACTGGTTTACTGTATCTAAGATGCATAAATAAGTTCTATTCTATACACAAGGGGAATTTTTCAAGTAGTCGTGGATCGCCATATCTGAAACTGTAAGGAATAATAGCGTTTAAATCTAATGATGCAATTTAAGTTGGTCATCAAAATCGGGCCCAAGTATTCTTTCGCTTTATCTCAGTAGGTATTTCCACCATTCCTCATGGTTCCAGATTTGACCACCCACGCGAACTTGAAAAATTGACTCTGTATATTTCGGATTTCTTTAGGTACATGAGCTTCGATTTGATTGCTGTCTTTACGATATGGATTGGTCGTGTTTTCATATACACTTTCACATACTGACTAAACCCATCCGTGTTCCTTCTAAAGGCCTTTGCGTTCCAGGGCCAAACTCTTTCGAACAAATTCCGCAATCCTGGCAGGCTCTGGCCCTCGTGGTCATATCTATGGATGTTGTTTTGTATCTGATATCCAGTAAAGAATTGAAAATATCAAAATAAAAAATATTGTCATTTTTCAAAAAAAAACGACCTCAAAATTTACGATTCGACTACAAAGTCCGAGAAAAATCATGGTTGAAGCAATATACTGCAGTTCGTGGCGTTTATTTTGGTTTAATGGCAGATTTGATGCCACCAACTGCATCAGGCTGCTTGAAAAGTGTTTTTTAACTTTATAGTCGTTTTTTGAGGTCAGGTTAAAAAAAAAGTAAATATATATTTTCATATTATTTCTTTAATTTGTTGCAGCTATAGAACACCACCCTTACATATCATCACGCACTTCTGGATTATCCTTTAGAAAACGAATGTACCCTTTAGGCGACATTAAGTAAATTATGCACTGCGCTTAAAGCTATTAGTATTAATTTATTGACAGATTTATTGATATAGCTAGCTTTCCTGTATACATTCATTTGGCTAGTTAGTCGCGCTTTTCTACGTAGGATTGTTTATGGTACGGCTTAGTTTTCCGGAATAGTAAAGTCGTACGCACAGCACTGGCTGGCGCTGCGACTTTCCCGCGAAAAGTGATATATATTCTTAAGTTTTCCAAGTTGCAACAACGAACTGCAGCGGTATCGTGAAAATTACATAGCAAAATTAAAAAAAAAAACCGGCCCAGTGTGAGTCGGACTCTCACACGACGGGTTCCGTCCGTACCATAAACCAAAAAAAAAACACGTTACTTCTATGAGAGCCGCCTTTAATTTTTAAGTTAAATATTTTTTTATTATTTGTTGTTATAGCGGCAACATAAATACATCATCTGTGAAAATTTCAACTGTCTAACTATCACGGTTCATGAGATACAGCCTAGTGACAGACGGACAGACAGAATGACCGACCGAGAGCGGAGTCTTAGTAATAGGGTCCCTTTTCACCCTTTGGGTACGGAACCCTAAAACTAGTTAATTTTTACAGTTATAGTCGTAATATCAAAAGTATTTGACGTTCAAAAGTGCCTTTTAATGGTCTAATTGAAATAAATGAATTGACTTTGACTTTACTTTTTAATCATATTTATGTTTCCATAATATATGTCGACAGAAAGGTAAAACGTGATGAAAAAGCTGAAACTTAATCAAATTTTATTTTTTCTGTCGAAATTTTTACAGATATTACTTCACAATAAGCTTTTACTTATGTTTACCTATACCTGAAACTAATTCTTCGCATAAAAGCTCTCTTTTAGTTGAGTAAAACTCTTTAAAGTTTGGACTGCATTTGCGGTTTCAGCCGGCCGTTTTTCCTACTTCGTTTGGCCCGGAAAAACGAAAACTTGAATGTAGTATTTTTTGTAAAAATAAAAAGAAACCTTTTACCGCTACTGTGGCTTAGACCAAAGAGGTTTTAGTCAGGAAAGCGAACTGCCTTTATACTCGTAGATAGTTAAGTATTTCAGTGTGTCCAGAGATATTGCATAACAAACAAACCCACACTTTCGACTGAACAATACAGCTTATTATTCCTTTGTAAATGGTCAATAAGTACAAAATATCGCCTAATTGGACCCGCCATAACACGTAGGTAACGAGACTGTTAGCGATTTAGACTGTCAAAGTATTAACAAGCTTTCGTTGTGTTTTGTTGTAAATAATAGTTTTATGTTCCTGTTTTACTGGCATCGTAATGAGTTTGGTTAAATAGACGGAAATCTTCGATTGTTATTTATTGTTGATGTGACGTAGAAACTATTCGAAGTTCTGAAATTAGCGATCGCGCAACGAGCGCCTCGGAACCGCACTCTGAACGGGAATTGTATTTGCACTGTGAAAAGGAAGTTCTTAAACTTTCAGCATCCATTGAAGTGAACATTCGAAGAGCACTTATAACAAGATGGAAAATCGTAGAAAGTTACAAATACTTTAAATAGGGAAAGTCTAAAGAAACAATGAATGGATCATGTGGACGGAGTGGTTTTTGAGATGAGAGCTTTAAGGGCGTATGGGAGGAGAAAATCATCATCATCATACCAGCCGAAAGTCACTGCTGGACATAGGCCGCCCCCAAGGAGGAGGAGGTTTGCCATAATCACCACGCTTGGCAGGCGAGTTGGTGATCGCAGTGTAGCTGTTCCAATGCACAGAAACACAGAGAATGCTGCTGCCCATTCTCTGGTGAGTCCCTTAGTTGCCTCTTACGACACCCACGCAAAGTGATGGGATGGTGCTATTCTTTTACGTCCGACACCATACACATCAATAGAAGAAAATATGTTGTGACCAAATAAATTAGGAGAAAGGCAGGGATATTGTGATAAAGATAAATTTGAAATTCAATATTCATTGTTATACTCGTAACAACCAATCACCTGCCAACCTTACGCAAGCTACCACAGCTACTTCAAGCCATAGTTAACCTCAGCTTCTAAAATTAGCGAATGATTCATTCATACTAACAAGTACACATACGAGTAATTACTCACATTAAACAAATGAGGGCATTTATTTAACAGCCACTCACCTATACCTGCGACCTTCACGGCCCTCGCACACGACTCTTAGCACGCACCCGACAATGAGTTGACATCTCGGTGACGATAAGACTGGTCACACACCGGAGATTTAAAAGCGCGATGTCGCCTATGACTGTCTTCTGCTTCTTCGTCGCGATAGTTTTGACAGAGCTGTCAAATTCTTAGCACGCACCCGACAGTGCGTTGAGATATCGGTGATGATAAGACTGGGGACACTCTGGCGATTAAAAAGCGCCATGTAGCCGACTGTCATCTTCTTCGTCGTGACAGTCTTGCCAGAGGTGTCTGACTCTTAACACTCGGACACGCTCCCGAAAATTAGTTTACATCTCGGTGACGATAATGCAGGTGACACAATGGCGATAAGTTAATAGCCAATCAAAATAGCTTGGCACTTTAACTACTATTATTACTATTCAGTTTGACTATTGTTGACATGAGCCACAAGTCCACGTATGATATCCTGAGCGCTGTCTAGTCCTGCAGTTTGATCACCAGTGTGTAACCAGCCTTATACTAAGAAGTACAAGCGTAATGTTACGTAATTGTCGGTCACTTGCGAAAATTGATGTCTCCGTGTTTTTTATTAGCGGATTTTATATTCTTTACACAAAATATTTGTATAGCGCACGTGAGCTGTAATTGCTATGTTTTGTGCGAATAGGTGATTAAATAAGTACCTACTTACTTGAATGATAGTCTAGCAACTTAACGATTTTAAAGCTGGTTGTGTAAACCGTTTTATAGGTTTTCAATTCGTATTAATTATGATGAGATAACAAGTTGTTATTGTTACGATCAATAAAGTTCGATAAATTTGTGGTTTAACCACTTAGGTACACTTACCTGCACAGCAAAGGAGTGGAAATCTCTGCCTGCGTCTGTGTTTCCGAACACATACAACCCTAATCTCTTCAAAATTAGAGTGAACAAGCTTCTTCTGGGTAAGCTCGCTCCATCGTCGACTTTGTCTCTGTCATCTATGACCTAGACTAGAGTCAAGAGCAAACCCAAATTAAATAAATTAAAAAAAAAACTTACTTTTACTACTTGAAAATAAGATTTCTGCTTTTCTATGAAAAATCTTCTCAAAATGTTCGATGGGTACTGGATGGTGGAAAACGACACCGCCAATATTTCATTGAAATTATTGACTTCTGGCTATCTATACCTACCGTTGTAGATACCACCATTTAATATCACAATATTAAAAACTAAAGTAGGTACCAACCATTGATAATAATAGAAGCGGCAGGTGCTCCTAAAAGTTATTGAAACGATAATATATTTGAATGTCTGACTCCCTCTGTGATGTCAGACACCGCCGCTACAATGCCCGACACTCCCCACAGTGTCCGGACACTCCCCGCAATGTCCGCAGTGTCCGGATCCCGCCGCAGCGTCCGGTGTTCGCTCGCGTGTGTCTGGCGAAAGATTCTTAACTCCCTATTATTCATAAATGGGGGATATTTCATGTAGATAGTCTGTGGTACAGGTGAATGAAACTGCATCATTTTATCTGATATTGTTTTTATTCAAAGTATGGGCATTATTTATTCGAGAAAATTCTGTGATTTTTAAGGAGACTGGTCTAGACGGGGCCTTTTGGATGATGGAGATGAGATGATTATAATAGGTAACAGGCGTGAACTGCAGCAACGCTATCTCTTTTTCGCAACTTTTTTATTTTCATATTTTAAACATTTTCCACCTTCTTTATCTACGATCACAACATTAAAGGGAAAACATCGCCTGAGTTCTAAAGCTCGGACACAACTAACACAAGAGTTCTCTTATTATTTTCCGATGGGAAAACGCACAATTACAAGCGCAGATAGGACGCACATTATACCGCAGGCAAGGCGACAGACTCGCTAGAACAAGACGTTAATATCTCCATGGCTTGTCCAGAACTATTTCCTATTGTAAATAAAGTAACGACTTGTTTATCTCTCATTAAAGCTAAAATTACATGTGCAAAACATCGACCCTGCATAATATCTTTAACCACATAAACATCTATCAAACGTTCGATTTAATAAATTCAAACGGACGCTAATCGATACGCAGAGGAAGTGTCAAATAAAATCGATTCCGACTAGTATCGATTAATTTACATGATTGGGCTAAAAGTTTGTAATCGAGTGATTTTATTAGGACATGCTGTCGAGTGGACGGAAGGTGTGAAACGGAAGATTAATGAGTCTGTAATTTGTGATAGTTTGATTCGCAAAGAAATAAAACTGGCAAACCACTTCATTTAAATACGGCATGATGTACCATAACTTTTAAAAAGGTGGCTACAGTCTGGATGCGGAAGCCAGTCTACCGGCTGTTGTAGTGCAGCTAAGAGAGGTTTGTATCCAGAAATGGACTGCGATAGACCCCGTGGTATTGTTGATTGACTGCATAATGTTATCAGGGTAAATGAAAATATGTTCTTAAGGGCGTACTTTTCAATAGTTACATAATTTTTACATGCTATGATATTTTTGACAGCTTCTGTATGAATAATATATCAATCTGTAATATTTATTCTTCCGATAAAGTTAAATGACTATTAAAAATAAGGCAGCAGAAAATGTCAGATATTTTCAATCAACAGGAATGATAAGCGACAAATGAGCATCAAGATCATTGATAGCATTCTAAACCTGTCTATAACGGACATCCCAAACTTTTAAACCTGCAACCCCCTTCAAAACACACCAAGGATATAATAAAGTTGTTTAGAAATCATCACTGCACTTCTTAGAACGCCTTCAACGATAAATGATAGCTCATCAACTCAGCCATAGTTTAATAGCCATAGAAAGCGCCATAATGCGACGCTATTACCGTTTTTATTTGCATATACTAATGTCAAAATGATATTGTTCACACGTACTGAGAAAGCAAGGCCATTGTTATTTATATTAGAGGAGCTTTCAAGCAATAAAATTTAAGTTTCAGGCACTTAGCAGGTTGTGTGCTGTATGTATGGTAATGTTAATTGTCTGAAGTGGGTGGTTGTTGACTCTTGCTTGTTTGGCTTTGAATTGCTCTTTTCGACGTTGATATCCTTTGCAAATTTTGATTCCAATAGCATGGTATGTTACAATTGATGCCTTGCAAGCCTTTTTAACTTTATTAAACTATAGAGCAGTGCATCAAGACCAAGCCTTTAATATCAATCCTCATCACTATTGAATCAGGTTTCAACCTGTAGCCCAAATTTTAAGAAATAAGAAAATTATCCTCTCCCCTGAAATTCCTCGGCCGTTTTATTCTAGTCTATTGTTTAAGCTATTAATTGAGCTTTAGCATTGTTTAAAATATTTCAATGTCATCAGTTTGAGCTTTGTGGTTTCTTTTCTTTTGATAAGGATAACAGGCTCAATACCGTCTACAATGTCTTATGTAACCTGAGCTACCAGGTTATTATTTAAGTGCAGCAGGTCTTATTATCGATATATTATTCATAGCTCCGTAATTACTTTTTTTTTTAATCTGTTTTTGTTTAGGGGCTTTTATCAAAGATATGCCAGCCCCCTCGTACCCTTTTACATTAATTTGCTTACTTAAACAGTATTAGTTTAGAATATTACTAGTTGCCACCCGCGTGATTGTCGAGAATTATCCCAAGGGAACATATTCCCGGGATAAAAAGTATCCTTTGTGTTATTCCAGCCCATAATCTACCACTGTGCCAAATTTCATCAAAATCAATTCAGTAGTTTTTGCGTGAAAGAGTATCAAACATGTAATTCGATAAATCAGCAACAATTTTCAAACCTTTCGTGCCGACCATCTCTTTAAACATTCTCGGAAGGGAGACTAGCTCTGTCACGATACGTCCTTCTGATAACTTCGCTTCTGTGTGAAAACTAAAAGGCATGCGGTAACGGCCTTGTCGACCAGTTACAATGGAACCGGTCCATTTCTTACTTTCTTATGCCTTTATAGTATGTAACAACTTCGTTAATGCATCGGACGAAGCTTTTTTGCCCCCTTTGTTAGTTTTATCAAGATTTTTGCATACGTTACTGGTTTATTAGTATTTCTTGTTAATGGTATGCGAGAATGTGGGTCTTATATTGGCATTATCTTTGTTGGTTTCGATTAGTTTCCATCGAGCACTGAATTCAGATCAGCCGTTAATATCTGTGAATGTTTCAGCAATATAATAACTTGGATAGTGCCTTTTTGCAGACGTTGCTTTTAATTAATAGAGTTTTCCCATTGTTTCGAAATCATTATTTAAAATTGTATGTCTCTGGCGATGGCGGGACTTTTTACTTCGTTAACAGGTAGTTTACTCGAGACTTTTAACAGTTTAATTTTTTGCGAAAAGAACAACACAATTTGCAGTGGTCCTCTTAACTAGACAACCAAATGATTTAAAATGGTTACCTAAATTCAATCTTGAATTTTTATTTACTTTGAAACTTTACTTAACAATCTTCCATATATCTGCATGTTTTTTTTCTTCTCCAAGTTCATGACACCGTTTTTTTAGGGCATAAGACTATTACGGTATAGCCAACATTATAAAAAATGACAAACAAATCTTGATCAACCCAAAAAAAAGCTCCGTTACATTGACAAGCACCATATTAGCAATAGATCAACTGCTTACAAAAGACAAGTAAGACAATATGCCCCTTTCACCAGGCCCTATAAGGCACGGAGCTCCGCGTGAACAAATATGGGGAAATGGTCTAAACAGAGAAAGCATACCTATGGTAAATGTATCGATAGCACTTTGTACTGTGATGGCTTATATTTGTTGTCTGTGTGTAATAAATTGTCTGTATTATATATGTATGAAAATAAAGTCGACTTCGTTTTATTCGGATTTTCTATCTTAATTGGTATTTCTTAATTGGATCACCGAGCTCCACATTTTTTTCCATCTATAGATGGCCTTGTCTCTTTGCACTAAGTAAGGGATTTGACTTTATTAGTTTATGGTGTATATTCTGCTCTTCTGACTAATTGAATTATATGATTATGATTAGAATCGGTTTTACGTCAAAATAATGCTCATAATAGGTAAAATCAAAGAAACTGACGTTAAATGACCAGTTAAAGAAATATTAGGTGTAATAACTCTCTTACACGTCTACACTTCCATTATGAATATAATGGAAATACTTTAAGATAATCCATAATAATAGTCTCTTGGTGATGGTGATCACCTCTCACCTTCAAGTTAACAGATCATATTTTATAATGACACCTTACATGTAGCTGAACTTTCCCAAACATAAGAAGATATGTCTCTTAATGTAACAATAAATCAAAATTACTAAACAACTGCAAATAATTTAGAAGATGAAGATGACACAGAGACTTCAACAAATAACTTAGATATGTCTTCTTAAACAGTTTCATGATGATACACGATTCAGAGATAATATTTCATGAAGACTATACATCAGCAAATGTCAAATGGTTGAAATAGGAGACATTTAAATTGTATAAATAATGCATTATATTGGAAGGAACTTTAAATTTTCCAAGCTTGGATGGCAACGTAAAGCTGTCCAGAGAAAAAACATGGTGTGTACAATTTTATTTTAAAGACTCCAAAAGATAAATAATACAAAAGGAAGAAAATCGAAGCATGACCCGTTCCTGACTAGACATCTCGTAAAGGAAACCAAAACAATTCAAAAACTAACAAATAAATTTAAAAGCTGTCAACAAACATAATAAGTGTCTTCATGAAAATTATGTTCCCGTAATAGTACACGATTCAGAAATAATTTTCTATGCATCACCATACATTACAAAATGTCAAATCAATGAAATAGTAGCAAATAAAATAGAGAAAAGCAATATCTTTGAGGAAGACGCTTTTGAAATTTATTGAATCATGAATCAACGTGAAGATGATTGGACATTATGTGCTATTTGAACATGTTATTCGATTAAAATAATGACTGTGACAATTTATGGTTATGATATTTGACTTTTGCAAGAAACCAAAGCATTTGCTCAAAGGAACATTAATCTTAATGATGAAGCACAACTAACAGACGAACATAAAGGTTTTCTTTAGTTTAAACTTTTTTTAAACAACATTTAAAAAATGTCGTGATATTGTCGTTAAGATTTGCGTGAACTACGTGAGGTATAAACTAGAAGGACTACATTCACTAGTATTGACATAACTGTAGAAGCAGTTATTTTTTGTGAGGTTTAAAAAATATCTCAAGTTACCAAGAAATTCCAATTGAGACGTGTTCTTTGAATTGTTATTACCACATGCGCAGCATGCGTACAAAAGTCATGTAATTCTTCATCACACGAATATGTGAAATTGATCAAACACGTAAATTTATTTTTTATAGATCGAACATAGAGTTATAATTCGTCAAGCAATCAAACTTTATATCAGAAAGCACAGATGTACATCACTTGTCGTCATTTGTATTGCAAACTCATCGATCAACATCGACACTTACATACAGTCCTGCTAAATTACTTCTGCTGTCACTGCACACGAAACTGCTTTCTAATACAAAGGCATAGAGTTTAAGTCTTGCGTCACAGTTGATTGTATCTTTGTTTTTAGAATCAATGCAGTAGATGATTGGACGTCAAATCTTACTTAGATAGTATCGTGTCGTGACTTCTGTGCGATTACAGCTTTGATCTTCGGAGGCCGACTGGCGATGTTAATGGTGTGCTACGGTTATTAAGAAAAAAAAATGTAATTTGGATCCAACAAGTTTATTGAACTCGGAACTATGTTTGTAGTTTGTTGGTCTGAGTAATTGGTTTGATTTTACAGACGTCAGAAATCTCGTTTTGCGTATGTAACAAGATTCCATATTTGCAAAACTTCCTTCACTCTCGAGCTGTCATTATAAATAGTATTATGTAACTCATTCATCAGTGATTTCAAAAGCTTGTAAATCCGCGTTCCGACATCGAGCATCTTGTTCACTCGAGGACCGGGGTACTCAAACATGTATGAGAAATGTTCAATTGGTTCCTTCCTTTGCATCTTGTCATTCCGCAATCAATCAACGAACTTGGCAATATTGAAAATCGATATTAGTTTTGCAAGTTTCGAAATATTAATTTGTGTACAGGAAATTACGCTTGAATGAATCCACTTCATGTGAACTGGTTTCCCAATCAGAGTTAGATCTTAGATACAGAGATAGGTGGCGGTAATGATAAAAGAACGAGTAAAGCACGTCACGAGAACAGCGAAAGTATACTTAATGAGTTACACCTCAGGCTATCGACGGCATACACCAGCCTCAAACAGCAAATTGACTCTCATTTGACACACTCTTCCTACTAAAAGAAGCTACATTCTAAAAGATAAAGAAAAATAAAACGTATCATAACCAATCACGGTACGAATTTGATTGCTACTAATTTATCAGTTGGGAATGACGAAGAAGACACTCTGTTTCAAAGCCAAGTAAAATTATATTGTAATGCTATAGAATAAGGTCTTAATTAGTTTGGGAGCAAAAGAACTCATTGTTTGGCGAACGCCGCTAGATCAATGTTGATTATTTTGTACTGACAAGCAAATTAGTTGATGCCTTTGTCTCGTTTAGACGTATTAGCTGTGATAGGTGATTGAAAGAGTTCAGATAAGGGTACCGGGTGCGGTGTTCAATTAATCAGTTCATTTAATACTGTATGAATAGAATTACACAGGTGATATGACCAGACTGTTACCCAATATGAGTTAACTAGTGAAACTTTCTTTAATCGACTGTGCATTGTTATATACGAAGCTTTGGTTTACGGTCACTTTCACATCAACGTAAGGTACAAAACAAATAAAGGTCACATTCGACTAATTACACATTATCGACGATAATTAACTCATTTCCGTTTGCTTTATAACCTAGGCTTCTGTAAATGATAACATACTCGTCTTGTTTATTATCTATAATACATTATAGAAAGTTCGTAATCATGTTTGTTTCTATTTCTTTTTCTAATTTAATGGAAGTATTGTGCTTCATTTTGGCAATTAATTATTTTTTTAGACATCCTCTTACTTTAATTTCTTCAACCATTAAATCAATTAGTGTTTCATTTCTAACAACACTTTGTCTGAGAACGTTTCAATAACAATACAAGTCACGACCTCCTTCACAATTTAAATTCTCAGTTAAATCGTTAAAAGCCGGTAAAGCATTGTGTATGCATTTAGCCTGAATTCCGGCGATAGCTGTAAACAATAACCCACTCTTAGGCCCATAAATGTAAAAGACCGTCACGACATGATCACATATGACCCTGGCTTTTACTTAAGCACCATTGAAAACGATCCCTGCACACTAGAAAGTTACAGTAATTGTATGGAATTCAGTTACACCTATATTAAGATGCGAGGAATCTGATAATTGTGTGAAAATGTCAACAGTGTAGACTTTAAATGAGTTCTTTTGTTTTAGACTGTGCACTGAGAGTTTATAATTACCTCGCTTTATGATTGGAGAACCGGAAACTTTAATTTTGGACTGGCTCATATCAAAAGCCGCCGAACAAGTGCACTGGTTACTTGAATTGAATGTTACTTTATAGAACGCTTTCCCTCGATCTCATAGGCTTTTCCTGTCTTGCGACTTGTGGTTGGTTATTTAAATGTTGTGGATGCAAATCGAGAAAACATGTTCTCATAGATTTTCACCAGTCAACGATTGTCACGACAACTAGACAGTGTTGTGACAAAACGGACATAAGCAGACACGTGTGTCGCGCTCGACAAACTTACTATTTGCAGACACAATTGTAACTTTGATGAATAGGAACCTTATCACAATGGACTACAATACATCATGCCGCAACACAATCAGTCCTAACTGTCCAGTCATTATTTTTGTTGTGGTTGACGAGCGTCTAAATGATCTTGATGGTTATCAAGACGTAGAGTTAGTTGTGATCGATATTGACGAAAGTGAATGTGAAATTTGAGAAGCAGCCCAAAAGAAAGCAAGAGTGTACAATCAAGGTGATTAACATGCACATCTGATATTAGTGGAGAGACTTGACAAACGCAATTTGTTTCCTCTATCTGTAACATTATTATGTCTGAACGTCAGTAAAAAGTTGTCAATCACCGCAACTATCTCAGTTTCGGCGTCGCATTGTCATTTGACATTATCTAAATGATTTGTATTGCCACTGATGTCAAAATGTCAGTAGCTAGCGTAAGTTCTAGGAATTTCTTGCTCGTAATAAACAGTAACATATTATTATCCTGGTTTGTCATCGGAGCGTATTTTATGGTCTTAGCGGCAGTTTGCCAGTCTCAAACTTGTTTCTCGAGGTTGACATCCGTACACCGTTAGCTCGCTGAATCGTTGACCCATGCCTTTCTTTGTCTTACATACGTGAAGTTCAATTAGCTATGACATTTCAAATCTAACCGAAGTAAAATTCTGTGCAGTCATTTCATCAATTTGTTCCTGTCTCTGTATGTTATTAAACTCTAGTGTTTTAGTGGACGTAAAATTAAATTGCTGGTCTCATAACTAGTTGATTATGATGATGGATTATCAGTTATTGTAGGTTACGTCGACAAATTGTTGGTAGTTGAGCATCTAGATTAGTAGTTAGACTGACACGTTTCGTAACTAATAGGAATCTCGTTGGTGTGTGAACTTCTATAAGTGCTCGGAAATTAAATCTGTTTATTTGCATTAAATTATACGATGATACGGAACTGTCTGCGAACATGAAGTGGATTAATAGTATCTTTCATAAATGTGTATGGATTTAGTATGAGAAATGTTTTATGCATAGGAAGTGTTGTTTGATTTAGGTTACGTGTTACTTTAGTTTAAGTACCTTTTCCTATAGATTTACTTACTTCACTAACCATACGTTCAGATTCTCCTCGTTTCTCAGTTAAAGAAATTAGCCAAGCATTCATAACATCACATTGCATGCCGAGTATCTATTTCAAACTGTTATTATCGTAGCAACCGTATCCATTTCCTTACAATACATAGACCCATCATTCCTTTGTTATAGATCACAATAGTTTTCTACGTTTTTACACCGGATAACTACTGGAAGTATTGTGTTATCAAAACCTTGGCAATGAATACATTCGTCACACATACCCAGTTCTCAAGTAATTTTGTGAGACGGTACATTTAATTGAGCTAAACCGTTGCATTTCCTTTCTTCGTTATGTTTAATTAGTGCTTTCGGATGTGTACAAGCCTCAACAGACTAGCTAGATGCGGCAAATTGCTTAATTATTAAGTCTACAGGTGGTCTAGATAAACGAAATTGCTATCCAGTAGATCAAATTATTTTATTGGTATATATAAAATTGATTTTGGGAGCTTGTTCGTTTAGAGAGGTAGTTTGTTCGGACTGAAATTGTTAACAGTAACACAAACATTTATTTACTCTACAGAGAATAAGAAAATGAAAAAAATCTTGTTTTTTAGCTAAGGAAGCCTAGTTGGCTTCTCATCTGTTACTCTTGATACTTTTTCGCGTTCAATTTTGTACGTCTTGTGTACATACAATAGCAATCTAGCAAAACCATGCCAAACACAAAATTGCAAATAATAAAAAGATGTTGTTCCACATAACAATAGTTTTGTGGTCAATAACAATCACGAGCCAATGAATTACTCAAATAAACCAAATTACCTATCTCTTCAACCTTCTTCCATTTCTTATTATCGAAACTACCTTCGGAGACTCGACCTACAATTGTAGTATCATTGAATTTAGTCTCATTGATGCGATGATATTGCTCCGCATAGAAAGTAAGAGCAATGCGGTAAAAAATAGGAAGTTTCTATTAAGCTGAAAGAGTGATAACGAACCTCTCGCTAGCAACAATGGCATCGACCATCTTGTTCCAGTTCCCAGTGACAGCGATAGTTTCTAATCCTAAACCGTAATGAGCGAACCATATTCACACGTCTCATGTACACAGTCACTCGATGAAAAAACTCACGTTTCCTATTCCACGGTGCTCTCTTAAATCTCATTGCACACACCAGTGACTTTAATTTCGGCGTATTCTTTTGTTCTGCGATGTACTGATGCAGCCAACGGTCCGACTGACCTTGTTGATGAAAGTAAAGCTATTGTCCTAGCCCACCTGGGTCAAAGATCTGTCGCGGCCACATTTCAGTTCCCCAAACCGGAGAAGGCTCGTCACGAAACTCCATCACGATACAATTTCACGATGTTAACGTCACGCCGCGATTTTCGCTATAGATATTGTCGCCGAGAATCGCATTCAAATCCGTTTGAATTATTAAATACGCTAGGTTTGCAGCGTTCGTTCGAACAATGTAAAGGTCATCAAGATTCAAGGACCTTATTCTATTGGGATGTGCAATCGTTTCGCGGAAGCATTCACTTATGTAATATGAATTTCACTTTCGGAAACGGTCGCTGCCACCTTTATAATTAGGTGCACCAAAGGTTAAACTGTATATACTTTACGGTTTAATGTGTTAACAAGACTAATATGAATCAATTTCTCTACCTAAGGCAATGTAACGCTTTTTGAACATTATTGTTTAATAGTCATCGACACTTTCTCAGGCTTTGGCACAAATATCCACTGCTGCGGGCGTTGTGATGTTCATAACAGTATTAAGAGTAAAGAACTTGGTAAAAGTTCCTTTCCCTTTAGGTGCGTTACGTTTATAATGAGTGGTTATTGTTTTCTCTATAATATTTGTCAAAACTTTGACATTTTCGATAGCCGATGTAGCAGTCTTGTCCTCTTTTATTCAATATCTTTATGTAACTGTAATTAATTTTCTATTAAGCTTACGAACAACGGACCCTTGTATGCAACATCGTCAAGCCAGGTCCAAACATGGTTTGTTTAGCAACATTTGTCACCTCTGACCTGCCTGTTACCCACTCAACAAAACAATGCAATGACGCTCCATTGTCCTAGCGGCTATAATACTTTGTACTGACAACGAAACGATCAGTGTGCAGGCTATGTAAGTACAACTACTATGCGATAAAAGTAAAAACATGCCTTCGGTTACTTCACAAGTAAGATTATTGTAGAAATTGTTAACAAAACGCTAAATCAATTTGGAGTAATTTTGATACTGGGCAATTTATGTGCCTTATTTTGATTTTAATCTTCTTTTTTACCTCTTTAATGTTTGTGCCATATTGTGAAATATTTGAAACCTGTCGAGGTGTCGATACTAAGTCATGGTATGCCTTAAGTTTAAAAAAATGGCGGTTGAATTGTGAATGCCAGTACAGTGCACTATCTCCTGCCTACTTCAGCTGTTTTGTCGATTGTACTTTATTAACTGTCTATGTAATAGTTAATAAGGCTTAGAGGTTAGAGGATGAGGGTAATTTCAGTGATTGCGTACTTGTAGCTGATTGCTGCTTATTCAATATTTTGTGGTATTAATAGGCTCTATTGTGTGTAGAGGAAATAAGAATATTGTTTTATTACAGCTGGGGTTTGTAGGTCTTAGCTTCTTTAGCCATCTATATCCTCGCGACTATAAATGAGAAAGTACGGCTGTCTGTCAGCTTGCTATATTTTAGCGACTTTACAAATTAACTAGTGTTTCCTGTTTTATCAGTCATGCTAAAATTGCCGGGACTGTTAGAGTCGATTTGGTATGTTTTTATTTTTTTCTTTGAATATTTAGGATGAACGTATTCAAACACTGTATATTATAATATCATTCCACTACTGATCATTAGTTACTACTTTTATCAAGGTCGTCCCACCAACTTCTGCGTGCAGACTGTAGTGACTGCACTGGTGGGGCTCATTGTTGTCTTCTTTTTGTCGCTAGCTCGACAGGAATTTATATTTTGAATCTAAAACTGCCAATTTCTGCATCGGTGGTTATTTTACCATACCCCATAGCTCATTAGGCTACTCTAACAGCCACTCATAAACCGAAAAACACTAAAACCATAGCTTATAAAAGCACACCAGAACACACACACGTAGGTACATTAGTCCTGCTGGCACTGTAAAGCCCACATAATGTTTCCCCACAAACAGGCTACGCGGCAATTTGAAGTGTTTTGTGTACAGCTAGTTTTTTAGAGGACTACTGGGCAAATTTATTTAGGTTTAATCTACTGATTGGTTACCAATTTTAACTAGCTCGTCCTGCCATCCTCTGCATGCATCTGTGTCCTTCTGGCTGTAATGACTGTATAAGTATTCTACTCCGTATGACCTACGGACTTACAATTAGTTCCGAACCCGAACTAAGAATGAAAGACAACGAATTAATGACAACACGATTTGACAGTTACTCTCAAATCGTGTTGTCATTAATTCGTAATGGTTAGGTGATACGGACTAGAAGCAACTAAGCCCGAAACTACAGATTTCGGGCTTAGAGAGTAGCCCCCCAGCGCTGTCCACAATGGTATCCTTCTTCTGGTTCATGTTGCTGGCACGACAATTGTCGTTTTTCATAATTTTTTTGCCACTTTCTACATTGGTAGTTATTCATAAACCCACAGCTTACTGCACATGCAAGCATGCAACCACAGCTAATATAATCACATACATATAGGTACACTAGTCCTGCTAGCTTGTACACAAGCACTATAAAGCATAATGTTTCTCCACAAACAGGCAACGCCGGGGGCAATTTGACGTGATTTGCGTGAATCTAAGCTAAGCAAGTTTTTTACAGAGGACCACTGGGCTAATAGCGAGTGGTCATAATGCTTGTGTTGTATACTGTGAGAACTCGATGCAATAGGTTGTTTGTGAAAATTGGTTAATATTGTGTAGTTTGAGAACTGATATAAAAGTTGACGTAAATTGTTATATTTCCCAAGAACGTGTTGCTGTAGTTTTTTTTTTTTTTTTTTTTT
>NDFZ01005447.1:683086-729089 GCA_002192655.3 Mamestra configurata
TTTTTTTTTTTTTTTTTCTTTGGCTTCGCGCGGTTTCATTGCTATAGTTTGTAAAATAAATTTGTTTTTTTTTCTTCAAATTTCCTGTGGTGTGCAGATGCTTGCTACGTGTACAGTACTTTTTACTTTCCTGTAAAATTTTAAGTGCACAGTATTTTATGTAGTCATTAAGAGCTGATTTTTAGTAAGTCGTACAACTTTTGCCTGAGAAAAAAAAAACGGTTTGACAGATTTTGTAAAGAAAATATTATGTGAAACAGACATATTTATTTTCAATAATGTTGTCTGAGTGTTGAAAACTCAGCCCTTGAACGATTTTTTTTTTCACTTACATGAAATTGTATGTGATATCGTATACGGATTATCAGACCATTACCTACGGTACCCGAAATGCACTCAAGAAAAAAATGTGCCTGACAACTTTTGAATAAAAACTTTTTTTACAAACTCAATTGTCTCTCACCAGCCAGCACCAAAAAAAGCATAATATTTATTATGTGGTAACATGCGTTAGATACCAAAATAATATAGGGTTATGTCAACATCAGCAGTGGAGGGCAGTTGCGCAATCCTTTTATTTTCCTCTCTTCCTAGCTTGTGACGTCACCGCGAGGAATTCCGGTGTAGCTTTCATACAATTAGCTTACGGTTAATAGGAATAATTTGTACTAGTGGACGTTTTAATGACATCTTGAGGTATTCAAATATGAGTTATGGGCACATAATAATAAAGTGAAAATACCTACCTAATGAGACGGGCAACTCGGTGATATAATGGGCCCTATGCTAGAGTCGGAAATGTTTTATCTAGCCTTAAAACATCGGTGTTTCCGAAACACTGATTCTGAATTCAATTTCATTTGTGTTCAACGTTTTGCAGTATTCAGTTACTAACTAGCACTTTGCCCGCGACTTCATCTGCACAGATTTAGTACAATCAATTTTCAGTTTTTCACTTCCAAAAAGTTTGAATATCTAAAAATCCCTCCTTTCTGTTCACCTACATAAGAGAAAGTATATCATGTTTCCGAAACTTAATTTAAAATTGTATTCAAATACGAAAACAAAATTCAAACAGTGATTATATACACAATTGACTAGCTCGATAGTAATGTTTGATCAAATAATATCCTATTAGCTAAATAAATGTTCACAATGTTTACCGTATAATGATAATGGTAAACATGTGAATATAGTGTTTATTTAAACACAGATATAATCAGATTTGGCACCTCTGCGTTCGGAATTGGGAAAATGCCGTGAATTTTTTTTTTTTTTTTTTTTTTTTTAAAAANGGTTAGAGTGAGAGAGGAAGAGCCTGCCTACCGCTGCCGTATGCGTGAGAGAAAGGGAAGCCCGACAGACTGGCTCCGTAACACGTTACGTTACGAAGCGGTTTACCCTCCACTAAGAAGTTATCACTTCAAAAAGACCTCCACAACGCAGTAACTATGTAACACGGTTTTTCTTGGCAAGACTGGTGTCAGATTATCTGGCTTTTGACAATCCTTTACGACTGCCAATAATCTACAAATGACAGCCGTTAAGCCGATAGAAACTACTCGTATACATACTCTCTATTTTTTTTTTTTTCTTTTAAAAAACGTTGCCCCACTCTAGGAATTTCTCCTGTATCGTGGGTGCGTTTACAAACATTCAAATTCACATACACAAACAGCCAGACCCGAAACAACTATCTGTAGGCCATACAAATATTTGTTCCGTGCGGGAATCGAACCCGCGACACGCGCCGCAGTCAATCGCTCAACCACTGCGCCAATCGTGTCGTCAAAATGAAATGATATTATTTCCCACATAAAATGAGTTCACTGGTTCGGAACTAACTCAATTTGAAGATAAAAGACATGGGAACAATAAATGTTCTGTTGCGTGGCGATTATATTCATGGTCATGAAGTTCCTAGATCAGTAGGTATTTTAATAACTTGGGATATACACGTACTTTGTATGGGCTACACAAGGTGGACCGATGACCTGGTGAGGGTCGTGGGAGTCCGCTGTATGCTACAAAGATATCAGCATGTAGGCATCGCTATCGCTGTGAACACTGGTACGTAGCGATAGCGATGCCTGGAGACATATGTCCAGTAGTGAACATATTTTGCCTAACATTATGATGCTTCAGGAAGTCAGTAATAAGGCTAATTAAGAAGGAGCTCATTTCGGATACGAAAGCAAAATTTAAAAAAATGGCTCAAGAAATTTTGAGACAATTCAGGTCGGATAAGAAGCTTCCTATTTTCAAAGTTTAATATTCCATTCCATTCATATTGTCCCCTGTTCATTCATCTCTAAACCCTGTACCAACCTTGCAAGCTACGAGTAACTCTACACCAAAAATTTTCTCGTCTAACTCGTGTCAACACTACAAAGGAAGCTAAAGAGGTCCTAGTCAGTCAATCGGTGTTTCTACGAATCAATGATGATTCGATAAAATAACAGTATCAAGACAGAATTCAATTCAGACCGAATATAATACCGTTTATGAATATTGATTTTACCTTAACTTAAACTATTAAGCATTCCTCCGCGTAAATCTCTTTTTGTGTAAAAACTTGACAAAAGAATATTCAACGACGCAGCCGTTATGGCTCTAGAGTTTTGAGACCACAGATATCGAAATTCTAAATGAGGTATAAAATGGTAGAAACAGTTTGAAAAAACAAAAACTATGGATGTCCCAATAGGAACATCCATAGAATAAAATTTAAGTAGAGTAGTACACTTCTTAAAATAATTACCAGAGATCGGAATAGGTAGACTACAACCTAATGTTCGTGGAAGACAGTAACATAGAGTTGATAATACCTCCTCTAAAATTCCGGAATCATAAATGGAATCATGACAATTAAAACTCGGCATTATAAAAACATGAACTGGAC
Organism: Mamestra configurata; assembly: GCA_002192655.3. Taxonomy (NCBI): domain Eukaryota; kingdom Metazoa; phylum Arthropoda; class Insecta; order Lepidoptera; family Noctuidae; genus Mamestra; species Mamestra configurata. The sequence goes on from NDFZ01005447.1 coordinate 685,989, forward strand.
TTTGAGTATAGTTACAAATTATTGATTTGAAGAATCAAAAGAAGAAAGAGTTGTTCGAAAACAAGGCTATTTAATTTAACAGTTTTAGTAGATACGGAACTCTAAAAGCTTAACAATTTTGTTTAAATGTATTCAAAGCGCAATATGTAATTTGCAATTTATTAAATCCCGGGATACAATCGTCATATTTATGATTCCGGGATTTTAGAAGAGGTATTATCAACTGTATGTTACTTTCTTCCACGAACATTCGGTAAATATAGTCTACCTATTCCAATCTCTGATAATTACACTGTTAACATGACACAACTCTGCTCTCTCTAGGTACGCAGTTATATATAGCTTATGATGGTCATATACTAAAAAAAATCGTACGACTATAAGCGGCCGACCATTGTACATATGTGTTTTAGTTTGTAGTTTCCTTTTTATGTTATTTTGGTGTACAATTTAGTATTATAACAAGCTCATGTGTTCCCACCACGAGTTAAAACATGTAAAGATGTTTAGAACAAAGACCACAATTCGCTTTTCTGGAAAAAATGCTGTGGAAACCTTCAAGCTTATTTTCGATAAAAGGCGTCTGCCACTTCCATGTTGTCATATCTATGTTTGTAACACTGAATCTCTATGGAACCTTAAAAATAAGCATTCTATAGAATTATCCACGGCCACCGCGGGGTGAAAATGGCATGGTGAGAAAAACATGGTTACGTGACCATACAAAAATGATTTCATTTAGAGAGAAGAGTACAAGTTATCATCATGACCCAGTTATTTATGTGACAAACGTTTTGAGTGACGACCGATGTTGATCTTTCTCTGGCGGATAAGTTATAAGAAAACGTTTACTTTAATTTTAAATTATCTGCATTTGAAAATAAAATGTATTTAAGTAATTTATTTTAACTATTTTTTAAAAAAATAGTCATCGAATCTGACGGTCGGTTGGAGTAGGTAGAACTGTTTTGGTTCAATGACCGCAAATGTTACTGACTAAAACCCATCCGTGTTCCTTCTAAAGCCCTTTGCGTTCCAGGGCCGCGGTGACTCTGTTAATATGGACATACACCGGAACTCAAACTGAAAATCCGGGATTCGAAAAAATAAATAGATTTTTTATTAACTAAATTAAGGATAAAATAAATCTTGTTTCATGTATTGGTAGTGTGCGCACGACGTTGTCAAACTAACATCAGCGACACGTTGCTAATTTCCACACGCGCGATGCTGCCCCTCAGGTATAACGCGCGACATGACTCGTGGAACCAAAAAAATACAATAGCAGGCTGCACCGCTTGAGGAATGCACCTGTTTTTGTCTCTTTCTACATCATTTAAATTATTAACATAATTCCTTAAGAAGTCAATAGCTTTTACAGTAATTTCTAATATATTTAATAATAATATATATTTCAAATACTTACCGGAATCCCGGTAGTGTCCACATTAAGACAACGTATCGCAAGTACAAGAAATAACTCTACCTATTCCAACCATTGCTCATCACTCACATCAAATTGAAAGCATACTACACCCCTAAAACGTCACATGAAGCTGTCTCACTCGATGTCATGAGCAGTAAAATACGTCTCAAGTTGGGTATACGTACAATCGCAAATTTGATAGATATGAGGACTTGGACTAAACTTCTATGTGGAAGTAGGTACAAAGTCACATTTCGCCACCGTTTTTTGGGCCGAACTCAACGGTCCAAAATTCCTGAAAAACAATTAATATAGATAGGTATCCAATTAGATACACGCTAAGATCTTTACATACAAACGAACAGTTCCAACTGTGCTATTTTCCCTCCTACCTACAACGCAAATGACAACATCCTCTTCCAAGCCTAAACAAGCAAAATCTCCGCCAAGTAAACTTTAAACCGTCAAGCACTCTTCGACAAACGACGCCCCTCGCCCCTTCCCCTCGACATGAGCAAACAGCCCAGCGCTCAAACTGGCAGTTTTCCGTTACAAATGGATTCCTGCTCACAGTTAGTATTGGCACAGTGGTATCCTCAACTGAAGATCACTTAGGAGTTTCTATCTCGTTTGAAACTTTGCAGTTTACGGGTGAAAGAATATTAGTTGGAGTTGTTTCTTTGATAGGATTTGGCTTGTTCTTCCTTTATTTATTTAATACTCTATTGGACACCAAAACGAAAGTGATAATAAGGTTCAGGTACAGCCGCCAGCATATCAAGCTACCCGTAACTGCCAAATTTTCCAATCAACCTTGAACCTAATACTTTAACGATAAAGTTGAAAATCTATTAAAGAAATTTGACAGATTAATTGTAACTTGATATAACAAACCTTTGAGTAATTAAGTGAGATCATAATTGAGAGTAGGATCCAGTTAACAATTTTTAAATACACGTATGTGTTCCGAATTTATCAATATAACTTCTAAAACTCCTGCTATTTTAGATAAACCTTTATTACCGGAGAAAATAAAAACAAGGATAAATGAAATCCTATTTAAACAAAACACGAAAAATCTAATGAGCCTTTATAAATCACTACTCAACCAATGTCTTATTTTATTGAGTTTTAATATAGACTCAATGAGATTATAACAAGCATCTTTACTAATTCAACTAGCCCTTCAATTTTAGAAGTCAAATCATAATAAAATATAACGGCACACGATTGACCATTCATAAAGCACTGGAGGTCAATCAACACAATAAATAATCCATTGATAGAAGTTCAAATTACTCCAATTATCTCTTCAAACTTACTATTTCACCGTTTGATTGATCTATCAAATTGGATAAAGGGCTTTAAAGTAATCGCATCGGATTGTAAACGCCTACAACTGGGTACAAAGCCTCCCAATCATAGCCATAAGTAACTACAAATATTTTTTTTTTTACCACCTTTTTTTATAAAGGGTGGGAAATCATCAAATGACTTGTTCCACTCTGGGTGGAGCGGAAGGGCGTGTCAGACTCTTAGGTACTGACTAAAACCCATCCATGTTCCTTCTAAAGCCCTTTGCGTTCCAGGGCCGCGGTGACTCTTTCGAACAAATTCCGCAACCCTGGCAGGCTCTGGCCCTAGCGGGCCCCGTCTTTTATGCTGACATCTCTTATATTCAGCGATAACGATTGTGAAAAATTTAAAATGAAAATTGATACTGGCTACTGAAAGGGCTCGTAGTCAAACCAAAAAAAAAGACAATAGTTAATGTATGTCGATATTATATCACATCCTCCAGATCCCCTGTGATAAATTTATACATACAATAAAAATGTAACAGATCGCTGTCTGTACATGGAAGATATATGAGAAAAAATATTATTGGGACCCTTATCACCGCAAATAACAACCAAAACAATGATTGTTAGAATTTTTGTCTGTTTGTCTTTGCGTTTATGCACGCTAACCTCAGAACCGGCTTATCCGATTTAGATGTGGTTTTCACTTAACATTTAGTGTTTGTTTCATGTCAATCGGTTCATAAATAAAAAAATTATGCCAATTTAAAGAATCTTTACTAAACTTAATAATCTTAAAATTGAAATGTCTGCCCCAAGTAAAAATTCCACGCGGTCGAAGTCGCGGGCAAAAGTATTTAATAAAATCACTTCAGACTTGACACAGTAGTCAAAAAGCTTTAAACCGGGAACTAACAGCAACAACACCTCTGACTCCCCACGTAACACAATCTAGGAGACAATACCATGAATCAAAGTTAACATAAACTCTGCCATAGATAGCAAATAAACATAGTTTATAACAGATAAATAATTACATAACCTACTGATTAAATTGTATGAATAACTGACGGAGCAACTAATGCTTACTGCAATGGCCGATCATATAGTGTTAGTGCGCGAATATTATGTAATTTGTACGCAAATACGTTATTATGTCTGTGTTTATAATGACCAGCGGGTTATGGAACTAATGTTCATGTCAATTAGTGTTAATTTGTGTTTGCACTACCTGTTAGCACCTTCGGAATTACGTGTCATAGGTTGCTAACCTTTTTACCTTTCTCGATATAAGATACAAACTTTAAAAGTTCTCTGTTCATAAGAATTTGCTCACGATTAAATACGCTTTTCTATGTGTTCCTGTTGATTCCGGTAAAGATCAGGACATTTTTCATCAACTTTACTGGTACAGCAGTATCCTTATTCTATTTGGAACTGATCACCAATCCATTCTTAGGAAGCTTTGCATTGGCAATATATCTTATCGTTCAAACTAAAATCGGTCGTTGTAAGAAGCCAGTAAGAGTAGAATGACAGTTGTTTAAAAACGGAACCCTTAACCGTCACAATTTATACGTTACGTCATGAATTTGGATTCTTTATTTAAACGGACTTACCAAACACACGAAGGAGGGTTTTCAATTCAATCCGATGCGTTCTTTTTCAACATGTTCTTTTGTTTGCTAACCTTTTCACCTGTCGGCTAGTTACCTATCACTAAAACAAACATTTCGTGTTCTATTATTAATTACTTAGGTACGAGTTTCAGTCTAGACCGATAAAACATCTTAACATTTCTACTACTGCTATCACGCGATAGAGTTCGCTTGTAAGCTACCGCTGCGACTTGGGAGTTTGTTTTGACAGTAACTGCATAGTGTATTTATTTTATTTCTTTAGTAGAAACGGGTCGGATTAGAAGCCATTTTATTGACAGAGAAGTAAAATGTTTTATGCAGATTTGTATTAACTTTTTTGAAGCTCATAAACAATGGTTGAAGAGGAAAAATAGAATCCAAAATAGCGTGATGCAACTAGTTTCTTAGTTAATAAGGAATAATAAAGCTTATAATGTTCCCAATGCTGGGATACTTCCTATGCGACTTAGTGGGCTGTTATCTACCACGCAGGCCTAGTGTGACTTACGGCCGGTCTCAATAACGTATCTGCCTTTTACCAATTATCAAATTAGCTACCACAGTAGCTGAAACTTGATGAAATTTGACGTTTCAGCTACTGTTGGTAGCTAATTTGATAAAAGTCAAAAGTCATTTATTCAAGTTAGGTTGAGTGCCAGCACTTTTTGAACGTCAAAGTACTACATAAAGACAGTCAGCACTTCCTAGTGTTGTAGCTGTGAAGAAGAAGTGGCACAACAAACTCCCCAGCAACACATCTGTCTGTTGAGTTAAAAGATAGATAGTTGGTAAAAGGTAGATACGTTATTGAAACCGGCCCTTAATAAATGTCACATACCGTGCCTTAGATTTGTTTGGTTCTGGCTTGTTACCCCACGATATCGATGACGAGCGTTGGTGATGAAATCTTTACACGAAGTAAACTGCCTGCCGTTTATGGTACAGATTTAATAGCATCTGTGTGATAAATTAGTTTTATAATTTACAATCCTTCTTTTGTCCTGTACCTCAAATAACCTTGCCTCCCATAAATCATGTGCCATAGTATGTTTTGTCTCCCTTGTAACACAACACGGCTGAAAATTTTCTAATCCAATTATTCCCCGCTCACTCTACATGCGTGAACAGCCATTCTATAACTTAAATAATGACATTGCAAACAAAACTAGTCTGCAAATAGGAATGCAGATTAAATATAAGTTCTGACTTTATTACTTCGAACAGTTGGCGTGCATGTCGTGCCAACCTAACAGCATTGCTAAGTTGGTTGACGTCTTTATATCCCTGATACTAATTAACTGCGAATTATTTTTGAAAGTTGGTATCGAAGTTATGGCGCCTTTTCCCAGTAAAATGTAACAGGCTATCATTTTCGATGAGATTTAAGAGCGTTTGTTTTTTCATTTAAATATAACGCATTTACTGCAAAATCTTTGATTAAAAAATATGTATAATATGAAATAGGTACATAGATCGATATAATCAAGATGGAACGACAGCTCACTCGGTGATCACGTGACATCTTGATTGTATGGATTGACAGCTCACCTCGTGATCACTTCACCCAAGCCTTTACTTCGACATGCTTACAGAATCGACCGGCAGACTATTCTCTTCATAAGGACATTATTATAATGTTTTCTCGAATAACTCGAGAAAAAAAAAATTGAAATCACTTTCAGGTCGGTAAATATTGCAAATTAACGCAAGACTTCACTTTTCCCCTTCGATATATTTTACCGCGCTTGTCATTACAAGCCATTGTGGGATTCAACAACGTGAATGGAGTTAATCAGGTGGATATTGATAACCTTTTAAGGGAAAGTTTTAAGGGATGGGGAGCGAAGAAACGCCTCGTGCACAATCCCAACACTGACATTTTTTTTTAGTCGTCTTTATGAGACACAATCTGCCAGGGTTGCGGAATTTGTTCGAAGGAGTCACCGCGGCCCTGGAATGCAAAAGGCTTTGGAAGGAACACGGATGGGTTTTAGTCAGTAAGAGTCTGACACGCCCTTCCGCTCCACCCAGAGCTGAAGAAGTCATTTGATGGTTTCCCGTCCTTAAAAAAAATTATATAAATAAATAAGATTCAATATCGTCTGCTATTACAAAACCAGCATTGTCAGCAATTGATTTAGCTTTCTAGGTACTGATCTTGATTGGATTCGTGTAATCTTTGAATGTTATGAATCAGGAACGGAAAATTAATACCTAATATTAATTGAAATCATCATCACTCTCTCACCCTTGGATATCACAATTTACTTGGAGTGGTCAGTCGGCTCAACATATCTTATTTATTTATTTAGGAATAACTGTAATACAGTTACACATTACATCTTATAAACTAATATCTTATTTACATGATACAAATGTACAACTCACACCGTTATCCACAGCATACAAATGGATTTTGGTTACGAGCAAAACGAGAAAAAATAAATAAAGTCAAAGTCAAAACGTTTATTTCAATTAGGCCATTAAACGGCACTTTTGAACGTCATCGTTTCCAGTTCAGTAAAATAATAATGTTACATTAATAAAGAGACTCTACTATCCATTCGGAAAGGTAGATTCTTATGGAGAAGAACGGACAAGAAACTCCATAGTTACTCTTTTCAAATAATGATTTTACAAAATTTGGTATACAAAAATTAATTTAATATTATGTGAGGACGATGCACCCAGAGTATGCTACTTATAAGAACAAAGTATCACCAGCAGAGGTAAACTTATTAATTTCTTAAAGAAATTTAGGTAAATGGTACTCACATATTTACAAACATTGGAACCATTAATTAAACAACAGTGTGTGAGTCAACAGAAAAATAAAAACACAAAATATAACATAAATAATCATCATTTATCTTAATCTCACATGTTATAGGACCTTTATGGCCTCAATAGGGCCGGTGCGAAACCCTTTACGCAAATATATCCAACTCGGTAAAAAAGATTATTCTTCTGGAAAAGGGTGACTACCTAAGATATCGACTATTAGTCAACATCTCTATTATAGCCCCCCCAATTCTAGCCATCAGTCACATTCAAACTCTTTTTTTTTAATTGAAACAGGTGAGTAAATAAAACAGTGCGTGCTTTCACACCGCTAGAAATGAAGGGTTACGTGCTGCTGGATTTGATTGCAATCATGCGAGCCTGTTGTAAAATCCCGACAAATTGTCAATCACTCACAGTTAGCAACTTTTTTCTATTCATTATCAAACACACACGAACCTCTGTCATGAAACAGTTTTATACGACCAACCCCTGAATTAGAAGTTGAAAATTTTTTAACACTCATTATCATCATCAGCCGTATGACGTCCACTGCTGGACATAGGCCTCCCACAAACAGGAGGGGGGGTTGCCATAATCGCCACGCTTGGCAGGCGGGTTGGCGATCGCAGTGTATCTGTTGCAATGCACAAAGAATGCTGCTGCCCATTCTCTGGGGAGTCCCTTAGTCACCTCTTATGACACCCATGGGCAGTAATGGGATGATGCTATTCTTTTACGTCCGACACCATATAGAATAACACTACTTTTTCGTAATAACCTGTCAACGTTGTTTTTTTTCTTTATTATCGATAGGCCCGCGATTAACCACAACTTCATCTGATGAAAAACGATGATGATTCTAAGACTCTATTACAATTCTTAGGCTTTTACGAAACAGAGTTCCGCAGAGAATTTCAATCCTTGAATGTACTTACATTAAGCATGGTAAAACAAACTTCACAAAACCACAAACAATAGGCACCAAAATATCTCTAAGATTACGAAATCACCAAACAAAGATTCACACGAAACATCTTCAATTTATAATTAACGGCGCTACTTTATCATTACAATTTGCCTGTCAATACTACATAAATATTCAAAACAATTTCTTGTCTCACACCCACGGAGAACACCATAAAATCATGGTAATACCTGACGCCATGGTCTACAGCTGTTCTGGTGTTAAACACCACTTTACATGCTAACACACCATTATGGTTAATCGTGTACTTTGTTTAAAGGCTACAGTGAAAATGTGTCTGTATAGTTCTTTCAAAATCTTCATGAGAAGTAGTCAAGCCTTTCTTAAAAGAAATTGTGGCGTTACCTTCTAAACAGGCTCTAACCTGGATTTCAAACCGAGAGTGAATAGATATTTTCTGAATTCGCTCGTTCCAACGTTGACCTTATCCATAGCTCACCATGTGGCAAGATCTTGGTAGAGAGTGGACTCATCAACAGTAAAACATTATTGGGAGAATAATAACATCAAAACAGATTTCTTATTCCGTGCTTACCTGAAATTCCTTCTTTTGCCGGAGTCTGTATTTCCTGTTAGCTACAACCTGGGGGCGTTACGTCTAGAGTGAATAGGTTATTTTTAAGCAAGCGTGCTCCTTCGTCCACCGCATCATCGCTTGCCATCACGTGAGATATTCAAACGCGTGCTTCTCAATTACAAACAAAAAATACAACCGACTTCCAAATAAAAAACACTAAATAACTTTAATTTCGGAAGTCGGTGTCAAAAACGAAAAAACAACAAAAAACACCGACTGCCGAAATTAAAGTTATTTTATACTTTGTAGTGTTTTTTATTTAGACGTCGGTTGTATTTTTTGAAAAAGTTTTTTTTTCACTTTTTATTGGTCTCATGTGCTTACCCCTTCACAGCGTACCGGCGTGATGTTATATTATGAACTGGTGTAAACAATAGACAGACATGAAATTTCAGCAATCCCAGTCCATTTGCATAATTTATTGAGGAGTTCCGTTGTCTATCTCCGAAGTTCTTCACCAGATCTTCACCAAATTGAAACGGGACCACTCCGAAAAAGTACTCTTCCAAAAACAACCCAAATCGCTTCAAGTGTGCCTATAAAATTTTAAGAGTTCTCTCTATTTCTCCGGGATCCCACCATCAGATCCTGACTTGATGATCATGGGACCACCTGGGAAATATACCCTTTCAAACAAAAAAAAATCCAAATCAGTCCAGCTATCTTCGAGTAATCGTAAACAAAACCAACAACATACATAAAAAAATCAACAAAAGAAAAGGTTCCGACGAATAGAGAACCTCCTCCGTTTTTTGAAGTCGATTAAAAATAAAACACCGAAACATGTCTATAAACATAATCTGCGTGAACATATTATATACACTGATATAAACTAAGTTATATAGGTATAGATTGCAATTTTGTTAAAGCTACAATAACTCTCGAGCACCATTAACCAAAAGCACTTAAATTATTACAGATCATAGAACGTGCTCTTAAAATTTAAGCTCACGCTCATGAGCCGTAATAATTTAATTCGCTCTTGCGACATAATTATATTTACATTGTAGACTAGATATCAATATATTTCAGCTCTAATTTGCCAACTTCTTAACAAAAAAGCATTAATATCTAAATAATAAGACCATCTTTGTATTGCGAAAAGAGAATTACCAAATAGAAACTTTCAATCAATTTCAGTAGGTTTATCAATACAAATTGATTCTGTAGTACTATTAAAATGAATGATCATTGGAGCATCTCAACATTTGGTATTGAATTAATCATTATCGATTGCTAAACAAATCGCTTTTGGTTTCTACAAACGTCTGTTGGCACTGCTTTTGATTTTAGATGTTCATTTGTTTTAAGACAGATTTTAATAGTTTAGTTAGATCGAGATTTGTTCTAAGTGTTAACTATTAAAGAGGTTAAAACAAGTTACCACCCCCAGTGTATAATTAAGTATATGTCGTGGCCATATGGTAATATTCGCCATTTTATGATGTGGCCTAGGTAAGGTTAGAGGGAACTTAGAGCACCACGGCACGGATAAGTTAGGTTCCTTTAAACAAGATCAGAAATTATGTGGACTGACCATTTCCAAATTTTACGATATGACAACGATATATACACTGGCCGTGGTTTAAATGTGGATATTTTAAGTTATAATTTTATTCTATATGAATGTTTTAAGTTGGGGTAAACTCGATCAATTCCAGCTTGAATAACTCGAGTGGAATCCTACTGTTAAAAGCGAAAGGATCTGTGACTTTGTCGAGATTAATACAGCCAGACAACTACAAGCTTAAATTTTGTCAACCAATAAGTCATAAACACCTTTGATACGTCAACAGTTTCAATCCCAATAATAATACGCAATTGCGTAAATAATAATGAATCATTGTATCATTAACGTGACACAAGCCAGCCTTGGCCGCTCTTGGGCATTTCTTTATTTTGTCTTGTAATGACATACATAAACCGTTGAATGGAACGAAATTAATTTTTAATGACTGGCAAGTTGTAGCTGTCACTCTTAAGAGGAGGCTGGCAAAGATGGTTTGTCATTTTAAGAGGGAAATAGGCCGAAAGTAATTATTGATTGGGTCTCTTATTGGCAGGGTACATGTTCTGTGTGATTTTATAGCCCATGTTTGCTGGATTGAATGGATACGGCACAAGGTCTTTTGGTTCATTCAATTCGAGTGGCGCGGCGCCTCAATGTAGTCAGTCAAAAATATGTCAATATTGTTTTGGCTCGTGTAAAAAGAAGTAGATTGCAGTTAAAGTAAGGATTTGGAAGGCCTCCCACAAGGTGGACGGATGACCTGGTGAGGGTCGTGGGTAGCCGATGGATGCGAGACGCACAGGACCGGTTGTTTTGGCGACACTTGGGGAGGCCTATGTCCAGCAGTGGATGTCTTTCGGCTGATATGATGATGATGATGATGAAAGTAAGGATTATACTCTTATTCTTCTCCTGCCTTGCCTTGTCCTATCTTACTTGGGATCGGCGCAAAACCCTGTCTCTATTCTTTTTCTTTCATCTTCTATCTGTCCTAACCGTCACTCAATCAGCGATTCCCTGTTTGTCATATCATCCCTACACAATCCATCCATCTCTTCATAAGTCTCTCTATTCATCAAAATGGGCAAAATGCAGGCATGTGCCAAACTAAGTAAACAAAAAATCTTCTCTGTTAAACTCGATGCCGATAAAGAAGAACGAACCATTTAAAATTAGAAACATAAAACTTGAACACCATTGGTGCAATCACTCGCAGCAACCAATACCTACGCACTAAAAAGCGCATAGCATAAACATTCCACTGGCGGCCACAGAAAGAGGCTCAATAACATTTTTATATTTTTTTCGCAACGAGGCCGGCGATAAAGTGTGGTATTTACGAGGCTTCGAGGACTACCCACGTGGCGGGAACGGGTTGAGTGCGAGCTAAGTGACTGAGTTCCGTACTATACCGGTATTATTATTGACAGGTTTAGATGAAGTTACAATTATTGATAAAGTACTAGGAAAAACTATTTTGGGCTTGGTTGTGGGTTGAATGTTTTTAAAACTGCAATTGACGTTGGCTCGTTACAAGTTTGTCGCGAAAAAAAAAAATACCTTTTTGTTTACTTATACCATGAACTATTAAAAACCCTAAAACTGCAGATTAAAATCATACATTCCCTTTAGCGAATCAAAACCCAGAAAGTTATAGCCAGAATCGAGATATCGAATATCCAATCACAATTTTCGAGAACCGTTTTGGTAAATGATTCCTTAAGTACCGTATACGATCCTGCGTTTATGAAGACCAAAACGGCTAAAATGCAATCGCTTGACAATCAATTATGCAGGAAGGGAATGTAAAATAAGGATCGATAATTACGACAAAAGAAGTCTTACAGGTTTAAACTGAACGGTCATTACAGTTATTTATACACGCATAACTTTGTATTTATATCAGAATAAAGCCCACACAATGTTATTTTTTGCGCCAAGCATTTGTCAACTTGTTTACTTCTACACTACAACATTTCAAGACAAAACTCAGTTGAACTATTTTCAGCTTCGTATAAACGCAGTTTTGAAACGGAATCCTAAAATTGGAGACAATGCATAATACTGAGTTGATACCAAGTTACCTGACTGATATATTTCCTGTCTCTTTTAAGCCTTGTTAATACTTTTTCGTATTTGGAACACCTGGGATCAATCGAAAAAAAGCCATATGATTTCTACACATTATTTGAAAGTTCAAATTATTTATTAAAATTTCATTTTAATGATTAATTATTTTAGCCAATTGTGTCCCACTGCAGGGCAAAGGCCTCCCTTTCTCCTTTCCGCTTTGGGCAAGTGTGGACTAATCAGGATTAGTCCACACTTGCCAGGCCAGGTCATGGCAGGCCATGTCGGGCATTTTCTGGGACCTACATTGTGGTTGCTTTAGCCCATAAACCGTTCGACATACGGCAGACGTGGCCGGCCCATTAAAATTACATAACATTGTAATTTGTATAGTGCTCGGATTACTTACAAGGAGATGGAAAAAAACCAGTATTAAAGGTGGCATTCATGATTTGTTTTTAAGTTTAAATAGCACGTGTACTGTCTGACCACCAGCCAAAAACCCTAAAACCCAATAAACTTGAACTCAAAATAAGCTCATGAGTCAAAATAAACCTCTGTAAATGCACTTCCCAACCTTGGCCCCTACCCACGTGCCACTATACAGCATGTAACGAATGGTATTCGACACAACACCTACTTATGACCATCTTTATCAATGTATTCGCAAATTGTTGGTACACACTGTTAATTTGAACGCATGTGTACGGTTTGATTGTGGGCTTTTGACAGTAGGCAAAATCGTAATTGGTAGGTATTTGATCGTCGGTAGCAATTCTGTGTTTAGTATTTTTTCTACTGATCAATGGTGACAAAATTAGAGCTTTATGGTTTTAAAAGTCATCGATTGAAAAGCTTCCTTCCCAGTTACTGGGTTGTGGAGGTCAAATAGGAAACCGCTCCATGTAAAATACTGGTCGTCAGCGGCATCTGGTTAGACTGGAAGCCGAGGCTAATATAGTTACCAAAAATAGACGAAGACCAGGGCAAAAACTATTTAATAAACGCTCAAAAGAAGAGTCAAATTATGTGATATGATGCAAAAACCTCTTTTATCCTATCAAAGGAACCATTTACTTGACTAAACCATATTAAATCTCGTAACGCAATACATATTAGCCACCAGGGTGCTCCACTTGACATAATTCCGCGGACAGCCGTGTCCTCGTATAAGCAGAATTTAGGTTAGCCTAGTGCTCTCAAGGCTTTTGTTTTTCGTGTTACGTGCAAACTGACTGCGATGTCGTAACTGGCCGCCAGTGTGATGCGAGAGGCATAACGAGGCGAAGGGAACTTGTAAAGAAATGTGCCGTGCGGTTTGTGAAGGATGGGTTACCCCCCTTTTTTGCTGGGGGTGTTGGAAGATGGAATGTATCACCAGAAACTGTGGCAATATAACGATCTTGTAAAGGTTTGAGCTTAGTAGAAAGCTTCAAAATAGGAGATAGTGAAAGATCTCAAAAATCGGAAATAGAAAACGATCCGCAATTATAAAAGTTGTCACGTTGTGAAGAGTCTGAGATTTTAATGGAAGCCTATGAATGATATGTCTACAGTACAAAAGTACACGCTGAAAATTTTGCTCTACACCTATTATGCTGACTTAGTGAAAGATCAGAAAAGCGGTTGATCTGCCACATGACAAGGCTCAACATTTCCCGTGGATTTCGCAGAATTTTGTGTTAAAGCCCGCAAGAAAATTATGAATTAATATCAAATAACAAGACGCACCGCACGGAACATTACCAACAATACGTCCGCTTCCTACCGTACAGTGTACACCTGTGTTTACCAAACAAATAAACAATGCATTAACATACCACTCATGCTGACGATACGTAAACACTTAGCGAGATTGATGGTACAGGTAATTGTAGAGGGTTATGTATTCAAATTAATATTTGTGGTGTTGATGATGCTACTAAGTTTAAACAGTCGTTTGAGGAAGGATACTTGCTACTTGAAATAGATGATGGAAAACGAAATTTTATAAATTTAGAAAAAAACGAATGATTTGTTGATGAATAAATTCCTAAATATTAAAAAGGATGTGTTTCTGAAGGGCTTTAAGAAAATGGTGAACAGGTCACTCCAAGGCAAGCGTGTTTCATCGCAAACCTACCATTAGGTGATGCAGTTGTCAAAAACCAGCATATCAATAATAAAAACTATGAAAGCAAAAAAAATGGACTATTCTTTACAAAAGATAATTGATCCAATCCTGATGATAATTTTGGCAATTCCGCTCGCAGATATTCTGGATTTGGCACATTTACGGAACGAGTAAATATGCCGGCCGAATTTCGAGAAAAGCGTGTTGTATTCCAAACTACCTAAAGTTAAAATGCTGTACCTGCATAACAAGCATGCTGTCAGCTCCATTTTATTATAAAATGCCATTTCACGCCTTTGTGATCCGAATAACATCATTATTTCGATGTCGGATTCGCGGATTGTGAGCCAAATATAGCGATTATGGCTTTATCCCCTGATGACCGTTAATTGTGATGTGTGGAAGCTCATGTTAAGCTATGGTAATTAATATTTATGGGGGCGTTAGTTGTATACACAATAAGCACTATGGTTGTTTATTAAATGGCAACGGAAGCTTTTTTTTGTAAGTTCACAGTTTCGAGCTTGCGTTATTTTTTGTTCATCATCAAATAATGACTGGTCTGCTTCAGTATCAAATACCACAAATTAAATAAAAAAGAGAGGATAATGCAATGACCAGGCTAACATAAATGAAAAGGCTTAACGCCTTTCCAGTTCCACCTATTCTTTTAACCTTTTCATCACCGTACAACATTTTCCATTTAACAATATGAATATTAAACTACAAACAAAACCAACTCTTCTACAATATGATAGCCTGGTACCTCCCTACCAGCACTATGGTTTCACCGAGCCGCGGCCGAGCGCAGTCTGTGAGCAGAGATAAGCGCTTCAATCCGCTGAATACAACTGTGCTTCATGAAGCTCAGAACTGTGAAATTGTGTCAATATTATGAGTTCTCAACGCTTTTGTTTTTCTAGTATAGGAAATTCCCCTATTCCAATTTAAGTTTTGCAGTATGTATACAGCCTCTAGACAAAATTACATTGTTACGCTAACAAAGATGGTAGAAAAGTGAAAAAAACTGGGATTGACGTGCGCTATCGAAATGTCACGTTATCAATCACGAGCTTAAATTACCATTGACAATCGTTAATCTCTGATACAATGTCAGTTTGTCTGGAGCTCAAGTTCTTATCGACTTAAACTTACAAAAATTGCATACAGTGCTTTCAAAATAAGACCTGCAGCCCTACTATGACGTGCTAATGCCATCCAATTCTGATGATGTAAACGGGATAGTGATATTCGCTATGTATAGCTCCGTCTCCCTCTTAGAGCGGAATCGTGATCGTTTTAAGACTTCATAGTATACACTGAGTGCCAATTCTACTAATTTTTTAGCAAAGTTCGCATTCCCATCTCAGTCGCAATCTGTAAAAAGCCTCAATTTCCATACATTTTATAAATTTGTAGGATTGTTCTCTGATATTACACTAAGGACAGTAAAAGTATTGATGATAAATTTTAATTAGGGCAGGTGAAAATTTGTCTCTGATTTTATGCCCAATAAAGGAATGTAAGATTGTTAATTCTTCAATTTCAATTCGTCAATTCAATTATTAATTCTTGTGAGAGATTTGAAAACACGGTTGCTTATGTCAACATTTTATGAAAGTGGACCAAAATTTCACAAACGTGAATTTAACTCAACATCCAGAATAACTCCAGCATAAAATATTTCCTTCCTGACACAAAACAGGGCATTTCGTCTCGCAATTTGTTGCCTTCACAACATTATGTCACCCGGAACTGTCTGTCTGTTGAAGCCCTGGTTTTAGCCAAATGTGACGTTTAAATATCATCGCGGATATAACGTTGGGCTTCGTTGCGTATACTGCGGACATTTTTACTGGCCGCGTCCGTTTGGCGCATTTCATTTTAGTACAAGGCATGTATTTTTAGCTGTGTATTTGGGGTAGTTAGCCTAGATACAATATAAGATTAAGGGGGGAAAACGAGGAGGTTATATCTGCAGTGGACGTTATATAATAGACAATATAATTATAGCAATAGTCTATAGTAGTAGCTCGATACTTTTTTGGTAAAATAAGACTAGTAGGTACTGTAATGCAATATTATAAATACTGCACATTCTTAGAAACGATATTTTCAAGGTTTTTAAAAATAGAGCAAGTCTACGTACAGAAGATTTTTTTATGTCAGTCTGATTAAGATAGGCCATCCGTTCTGAAGATTAAGCAAATCATATATCTTCATATCGAAAACACTTTTATTTCACATTAATGACAAGGAGGAGTCATCATTATCAAAAGAATGTTTGTACTTAAGGCAGTTTTTTAAGCAACGTGACGTAACCTATCCTCCTCTTTAAGCTGTTTACCTGTCCAGAGTATCGTGATGTACTCGACTACATTTGACGATATTCCTCCTATGACATAGCCTCGAACTCTCAATATGAACCACCACTATTATAGACTCATCCGTACTCACAAACAAAGGTCACCAATCCATAAACTCTCAACCCGGACACAAACAGCCAAATATCCCCGCCATCCTCTCACAACTCGGGCTATTTGGACCAGGTCCAACAAACATTGCCCGGGGACATACCCCGCTTCCCCTGGGTAGTGGCGATGCGATTTATAGTCCACTGGATACCCTAGCTTTAATTGTGTAATTGTATGTTGCTGTGTTTTAGTTAGTTATTTAGATGTTTTGTTAGCTAATGAAATGGCGGATTGGGGTGTAAAAAATAGTGTGTTAGTACTCGTAGGTCTTTTAAAAGGTCTTTAGAAGGAACACGGATGGGTTTTAGTCAGTAAGAGTCTGACACGCCCTTCCACTCCACCCAGAGCGGTAGAAGTCATTTGATGATTTCCCATCCTTAAAAAAAAAAGGTCTTTTAATGGGTGGTTGCGACATTTCAGCGACGCAGCAGTAAAAGTATATAGTATTTTGAGCAAAGGTATTTCGTAACAAAACTCAGTTTAAAAACCTCGGAAATTAAATTCTGATAAATTCCTGAAACTAAAGCTGTCAATAATTTGAAATATCAATTGCGTTCCCGAACAAACAATAAAATAACCCCGTGTGTGCATGTTGTAAAACAATTATACAATACAATTTATATACTTTTTGTTATTTACATGACGTTTTGACACAAATTATATCCAACCATTATGTTCCCTGTCATAAGTTTATTACAGTGCTTCATGCGGTAAGATATAAGACCATCGCACAACTTTATTCGATTAAACATACACATCTGTCATTCCTATCAAACCCAACAACTGACTGTTATCTCCGTGTTGTTATCAGGTGACATCGAGGACTGCATAGTGACGCCGGCGTACCAAGGCCAGTTCACACCGCTGCCGGAAGCGTTGTGCGATTGCATCATGGACCTAACGTCGCAGGTATGTACCGGGCCTTAGTTATTGAGACTGCAGTACCGATGGACGTTTGAGGACAATTTAGTGTTGTGTTTCATGCGTTTGTGTTGGATGAAATGCTGTGTAGTTATTCAGAACTGATACGAGAAAGATCGTAGCACCCCGAAGGATTGGCCCGCAATGGCAGAGGACACTGAGGACAAACATGTGGAGACGGAGGCCATTGCCCTGCAGTGGGACATAATGGGCTAATAACATTTAGATTAGACACCATCATGAAGTTCTGAAACTTATGGTTGTTGATTACTTGGCCCTGTTACTGAAACGAAAATTATGTGACAATAGACAGATTGTCAAACTTAAAAAAAAAAACGAAAAAGCCAATTGCTTCACTTGACGTACGTTTAATTAGGGAGCTGTGTCGATAATTTATTTTCAGAAACCGAGGACTGGGTTGTTATGATTCGCTGTTTGTTTATATCGAAATAAAAAAATAATATATAACTTAAAGCGCTCAAGTTACCATAGAACTCCAAAGAGAAGAATCACCAACAATACATGCCTTGTCCAGGAGTACCGCTATCTTTGTCAAGTTCCTTGATCCAAATCGTTGTAATTTTGAAAGGACAAGTTACATAACGATAATTCGATATTATTCCATTATGGTATTTAGGTTCACGTAACCCATATTATTCAAAGTTATAAATTATATAATTTTATTGATTTGCCCACAAAGTTTCAATTTATAACTTTATTAGTGTAGCAAGATAATTAAAATTTAACGGGCCATAAACTTCGACCGGTTCTTTGATATAATCCAAAATATTGATCCAAGTTTCGTCACTGTTACAAATCGTGACATTTCTAAAATATTTTATTGGAAAAGGAAAGAAAATATTTAGTTCAAAACATCGCGAAAGCGGAATGATTTGGCAAAATATTTGTGGCTTTATCTTAATCTCTTAGGGTTGCCAACACAAATAAACAATATGGCCAAATACTTGTAGTTAATCGTGCGACACGCGTAGCAAACTTGCACTTATATTCTGTTTACTCCTATTTTTTCAATTATGTAAGTAGCTTTGTTGAATAAAACAAACTTCGAAATAGTCTTGATGTGGCAGTTATCAATTTGCAACACTTTGACCAAGTTCGGGGCAGTAATTAACATGTCAAAGTCAATTCATTTATTTCAACTAGACCATTAAAAGGCACTTTTGAACGTAAAATTTACAGTTTGAAATTAAAATATTAGTGACTCTAGTTGTCCATTCGCAAAAAGTACCTTCTTATGGAGAAGAACAGACAAGAAACTCCATAATGCCTAATCAAAGACTAAAATAAGTCCAAAAGTAACAGTGCAAACTATTTCTAAATGAAGTTTTTACAAAGAAAACAAACTAAGAACAACCCTAAAATATCAAGATGACTGTCATAATTACCGCTCTACATATCACGGTAGCCGTGATAGCCAAATATTTTGTATTAAAAACAGCAGCGTTTGAAACAATGGGTCCTGCGAATCGGAACAGAATCACAATTAAATTGATTCTGAATTAGTTTAATTACAGTTTGTTCTCACACTGCTTTCACTGGAACATCGGTTTTTGGAACACCTTCGCTTGTTTTTCGTGTTCTTTTGTTTTTTTCGGGCTTTGTTGTTGAAGTTGAAATGGATACTAGGTATCCATTATGAACAAAATATACATATATATACCTCTATTCAGAGGGATATGTAATTTTATAACCCTGTTTGTTAAAAGAATGATTTTTTTACAAAATATTATTCTCTCTATTTATTCGTTAGTATATTTAAATCTTTATAGATTTTAAATCCTCCATGACAGAATAGAAATACTGTGATCTTACAAATGAAATAAAGAATCGAAATACATATTTATGTGGAAGTTCAATCCTCCAAAAAATATTCTTACTAAATCATTTACCTACTAGACAGCTGTTAGAGGTAAATAATAAAATCGCTCAATCAACCAAAGCATGTTAAAATCTTATACAGTGACCAATAGATACAAATTATTCAAATTCTCTTTAATTTGCATGTGATATTCAACGGAACGCAAAGATCGATGGAACTCGGCCGTGAAATGTTGCCAAAATAAAAATATAATACTGGTTTAGGAATATAAACCTGTTTCGGTGTGTTTGTCTTCATGTGTGGTGTAAGTGGTTATTTAAATAGACGGTTTAGTTTAATTTTATTTTTACTTTCACCTTGTCCTTGGCCTTTGTATTAAGTTTGTTAGTGTTTGTGTAGACGTCTCAAGTTAATACTGTAATACATTATCATCTGCCTAGCCTTTTCCCAACTATATTGGGGTCGGCTTCCAGTCAAACCAGATTCAGCTGAATACCAGTATTTTACGTGGAGCGGCTACCTACCAGACCTCCACAATCCATTAACTGGGTAACACGGTACTCCTTGGCAAGAATGGTGTCAGATTATCTGGCTTCTGACTATCCGTAACGACTGCCAAAGATCTACAAATGACAACCGGGACCACCGGTTTAACGTGCTTTCCGAGGCACGGAGGAGTCTCGGTATGTTAAGATGGTCACCCATCCACAGACCAACCTCGGCAAGCGTTGCTTAACCTTGAAGATCGACATGTGCGGCTGTTATTGTTTTAATACTGTAATAGGTGAGTCGGAAAATCTAAATCAAATAGAGAAAATTGTCTCTCAAAGGCGTATTCAGGCGAAATCGATCGAAGTCGAGAGCAGCCCCATTATTCTAATATATAAAATTCTTCCGTTTCTGACTGAGTGACTGACAGACAACGCACAGCCGAAACTACTGGTTGTAGAAAGCTGAAATTTGCCAGGTAGGTTTCCTGGGGAGTGTGGGGAGCATTAAGAGTGGATTTTCCGAAATTCCTTGGGGAACGAGAAAGACCGGGTAGGGAGTCGGGGCAAAAGCGACCCTTTATAAAATAGGACCGAAGGGAAAATTGTAGTTACACAAAGAAACCAGATATGATTTGCTACTATGTTTTTTTTTAAAGTAGGTAAGTAATATATACTTACTGGTTTAAGTTTTCTATCCATTTTTTAAGTAATACAAATAAGGCAAGCACTTAATAAAACCACCTGATAATGGATACAGATGGCAAAACCACAGTTTAAACATAAACATATTTCACAGCGGTATTAGGTTTATCCAAAAGCGATGTAACCTTTAAATTCTGACCGACCACAATATTCGCTTGCGTTCAAAACTTGCACCACAAAAACTCCAGTCATCCGAGGTTGGAAGGAATTTTTGCCATCATGGTCTTTTTGCCGATACACTCCTAAAAATAGCCGTGCCATGAGCTCATTGCGTTTTAATCTCCATATTAAATCACCATCAATTCGAATTTCAGAATTAATTATCCAATTTAACGATGAATTAAAATGTAATTGAAAATTGTGCTTAAACTTTTTTTTGCTCGTAACCTTGGGTTTAGGTCATAGCCTATAAAACCTAGACGGTACACAATATTTAAATTCTAATAAGTCCTTTAATTTTGCTATACGAGGTATAAGAATTTAAATATTTTGTAATATGTAAATTGCGATAGAAAACAATATTTTCTTCAAAGCCCAACAAATAAACAGTTCCAAAAGCATTCGTTATCAAATTAATCACTCGAAAATCAGATAAGATCGAAGGAAATTTATTGCTTTTTCATTAATTATAACTCTACCAGGTTATAAAGCATGGGTCTTGAAACTGCAGGTTACTAAGTAAAGTAAAGTTTTGCAATTAATTTGTCACATTACGCAATATTATTGGCCCAATTCCGCAAGTTATTGGACAAGGAATGTCGCACTAGACAGGTCTCGTTGAGACAATGCCACTCGGAATTTCAATCAGGATTGCATTAACATTGTAATATAATGTTTAGAATAGACTTTGGTTGAGGTAGCTGAGCAAACCTGGCTCAAATAGGATTTGTATTGGACTGTCCAAGACTCCAGGCGTCCGTTCTGAGAGCCTGTTTCCGATTGGTATTATGATTTCCTAGGGGCTTAGAATGCTTTATTCGATCTTGATTTGAGTTTAGGCAATACCTAAGTGTAAAGGAATTTTGCTACCGATTCTGGTATCAGGAATGAGGCTTAATTTATTGGAGAACAGATTAGGATGCCGGGGATTTCTATTACACTGCTCGATAATTTGTTTACAATTAACTGAACTTGATCAGTTCCGCTTTCTGGGGATTTTAAAGGGTATTTCATACCCATCAATCATCTCGATGTTTTTGCTGGAATCTTGTATATAATTATTTGATTGCTTTATTGATTTCTAATACCTCGCTGGAACTAGTTTTTGATTTACTTTCTTAGACGCTTTTCTAGGCATAGTTCAAAGGTTAATTGATTAATTTCCTAGAACTAGGACTCGGTTCATCAACGTGACAAATGGAAATCAAATTCCGGACACTGAAGTCATTATGACTCGTCTAGACAGAGACACAAAAATAAGAAAAAAAAAAGTTCCTTTGTAAGGAACATACTGTTTCACATTTGCCTTCCATTCACTTCGTACCATATATCACGTGACAGATCAATGTAAAACTGACCTCAAGACAATAAAGAATCAAACGAACTTCCCATTCATCGACCTTTTAATGAAAGAACAAAACGCGATATCATTCATTCATCGCGATTTATTTTATATTAGACATTGCGACATATCTCTAGCACAAACGACATGTCACAATTGTGTCATACAAAGCATTCTTTGGACCACGCCCGTGCCAAATCGCATAATATAAAGGTCTCAGATATCGTAACTCGCATTATAACTTAAACAGGTTCCATATATCACAACTTGTCTGACTAAAGCCCCAATTATTCAAGTTTCAACTAACAGACTCGCAAATGTGTCAATTGCTTTAATTATTGTCGTGGAAAACGGTAGACGTAAGAAGAAATGCAAGAATATAAGAGGAAATGACTCAATTAAAAGTGCGAGTTTTCATTTCTGAAATGTCTCCCTGAGGTTATGCTTAATGCGACCGCGTTGGCATCAATTTAATTACTAGGACGAGGAATGGCGGTCATTTCATACATGTTTTAAATGCTGGGGAAAAATAATGTGAGATATGTTAGAAAATTTTAACTTTAATGATGACAGTTATGTCAAATCACTCGCAGAACTTAAATGCGATATGAAAACCAAGAAATACGAGGTTACAGGAACTATCAAAGCAGAAAGTTGTAGAATCCAACGTAATATCAATTACAAAAGCTGATTTACCGCGGCAATCTAAATCAATAATCGAGTAGCAAATTATTTAAATCAGTGTACGCTTAATCAAATGCCAATAAACAGCAACTTAGTTACAGTATATTTAAAATATATGTTACGCACATTTCACAATAGATGCTCATTAATATCTGCCACATTCCGCGTCCCGAAGGCTTGCTTACCCAACATTGTTTAGATTGGCGGCTGATAATTGAACAAGATCAAATTTGCTTGGATTCAATTGATTTATTGCTTGTAATGTAATAAGGAATGAAGACTTAGGAACAGGTGGATTCTTGAAGCACCTAGACAAAACGTGGGTGATGTAGATAGTTATTGATGATACCGAATAAGTCATTGCAAAGAGTGATTAAAAAGTCAAAAAAGACAATATTGAGCTTGATCAAATATCCGTTATAAATGCACTAATGATTGATACAGAAAAAAAACTAGATTTAGGATAAGAACTGTGTCTCAATCTAGACGTGAACATAACTATGTCACAGCAAGGCATATCACAGCTAAGCCTGAGGCAGGTATGGCAATAAATAACGCTGGGTTCAAAGACCTCAATAATGCAGTAGCAGTGACAAGTTGCCGGCTTATCGCTTACGAGCGCCATTAGTACTGGGTTTCCTTTGGGTCGGTCCGAAATATAAACGATACGATATGCAGTTGTTGCAGACGATTTATCATGTGAAATGAAATTCCATATATGTAAAGATTTGTTCGAAAAGTTTAATTTTAAAGATGACAGTTAAGTCAAGACAATCAATGTTTGTTAGTTATATTTACGTGGTTAATTAACTTCTATTCAGTTTTATTCTGCCTTGAAAGACAACGAATATTAAAATTATAAATTTAAAAAGGCGAAACAGAAAAATTTCTTGACTTTATTAGTAGACTACTAATAAAGTCAAGAAATTTTTCGTTTACAATGTATTCTTTGTAATATATGTAGAAGAAGCTTAAATCTAACTCTAGATGACCCAGTGAATGTAAGCTGAATAGACAAGATTCCTATTGAAATATACAGGTCAAGTCTACTATCACAATAAGATTCCGTAACTAACAATAGCAATGGCATTAACCGTATGCCTATACTTGCAAGTTGTTATAACGATACTTATCTTGACCAAATATGAGATCCAATGCCAAATGTCCAAATAGTGAAGGTCAGTTGGAATGAAGACATCTTGTTTAGTGAAGCAGATCTAGATAGTAATTGATTGATGGTCGAAGTTTGGGCACTCTGCGCTTGAGTAATCATTGTTTAGATTGATCGATCACATTGCCATTATACTCTAGATTTCGATGCAATTGTTTTGGACATCTAATTCATTACGGTGTTGCAAATGAGAGAATATTATTAGGACGCTGATTGCATGATGTCAGGAGATAAAACAAGCCTTAACTCACCTCATTACAAATTGAGAGCGAATATTTTTGCATGGCTGTTTAAAAAGCAAATGATTGTCAATATGGTTATTTCTTACCACGTGGTGCCTTCACAAAAAAGTCTAGAATAGTCACGGATTCATATTTTTTTTTATGTTTATGAAACCAGAACTTGTCACTATAATTTTTACCACGATAAAACCGCAGGCTAGCCATTTATAAACCTACGCCATATATTTTTGTGTTTGTCAAGTTTTAATACTTATTGAACTTTTCTTTGCAGGGGCAATCAGCAACACTGGAAAGTATACGGACATCATTGTCCGTAAAGTTCCCATCAATGCAGACGCCGTCGCAAGAGGTGGTCTACGACACGCTAGCCCAGCTGATGCAGGAGAGGAAAATATACCAAACGTCAAGGGGCTTCTTTATAGTCACGCCCGAGTAAGTTTTTATTGCCTGGATACGAATTTGTAACTAGTTTCCACACAGGATCGGGAATTTACTGCCAAAGTTAAGTTTATTGCAAAATTCATTGCGGTTTTGATAGCGGACTTGAGTTATCTATTGTAGAAATAAAGTCATAAACTTTATTTCGTGCTTGCAACTTTAAGAATTTACAAGTGGTTAGAATAATATTTGAACAGTCACAGAGATTGGATGGTTGTAAATTATTACGAACGAGACCAAAAATAGTCTTGAAAAAACTGGCCGTAATGAATTACACAATCAATAATCGGCGATGGAAATTGAATTGGCGTGTTTACATAAAAATCTGCCGAAAAACTTATTTATCATGTTTTCATCGTTAATAACAAACAATGTTCATCTGAGCCTAGGGAAACAGCGAAATCAAGACCAAATAATTGACAGGTCAAATCAACTTGTTAATTCCATCTGCTGGTATGAATACAAAATAAAAGGTTGACGTCAAACAAATAACACATTCAACAGTTGTAACCCAAACCCAAAAGAGAGCAGAACACGGTTTAAATATTTATTAAATCTCAAATAACATGAGTCACATCGCCATTTTAGTACGTCGGTGATCCCAAGCGGACATGTTGTACGAAATTGTACACGCGTTCAGAGCACCAACTTTGGCGCCAACTTGACATGCATTCAAAATGGCGCTTGGCGGGTCCATTTAGGAGCTTAATAATTACATGAATAATCTGATCTGTATTCTGATAAACACAAGATTTATATGGATAAGGTATTATTATTTGAAGCTGTATAGACTTAGATGTGCACTGAATGGATTGTTAAAATAATGCATTTGATATGCTCCTTGTATTTACGATATGGATGAAAGATTTTGAGGCAGTATAACAAATATTCGATATGTAAAAAAATAACTACACTAAACGTATACCTAATCTAATTGAAATAATCGTGGAACTGTGGCTAATTCTATCAGGTATGAAGTATTCGATTTTGCGGTCTCCATCTTTGTTTCAAATCATCGTACGAATAATGTAGCGTATATTATTTTGCCTTAGTGTCTCACTTATTTTAAATGTAGGCGTTTCTGTACGTAGACTTGACCTGACATTATTACCTCCGTTCGTCCTTCCAATGCCACAAAAAGCAATAATTCTTCCATTCGCTTATTAAGACCACAACGTAGGTGTCGTTTCATAATGTGTGAGGTCGATACATTATTATTTCACGAAGGTGATTGCTTATTATCTCTGCCATTCATACATTAACTGTAGTGTGTGAATTTTTAAAGAAAACAAGGCCGAGAGAAGCATCATTTTTAGATTTTTAGGAGCTTAAACCTTGACCTATTTTCCTGTATTGCAATTTTGCTAATGGCTGTACTATAGGCTACTGATTCATTATTTATTGCCAATATTTTGTATTCTTCTTGCCTAGGTTCATCTGGGTGTTGAAAGAACTTGAAAACGATATACTTAGAACATGCAGTCTTTCCACATAAAACAAGATTTCAATTGAAAACCTAAAACTGAATTCCTGTGACTGATAATTTAACCTTTCCAAACTAGATTTTATTATCTATAAACTTATTATGCTAAAACCCAGTTTTTATGATGAAATTGATAGCTGTTTAGCACCTACTAGACTTAACTTTGTTATTTAGAAACGCTCACTAATTCTAAAGATTTTTAATCTCGAATGTGCTAAAAATCTCACTGGAGCAATTTGTCAATTGATTTGTACTACCTACTGTTTTTACTAACCACATAGATCTGAGAAGTTCTGCGTTGGCGCGCATCCATAACTCTACTAGATATTTGAAAGACCAATTGCATTCAACTGTAGGAATAGATGGTATTCTGCAATAACTAAATTCGTTCACAGACCCACACAATCTTGTTGAAGACTATAGGCGTTTTGGCGATTTATCATTAGAGCCTCTAGTGACATTCTTCCATATAGTGTATTATCTATGTTCCAGTCATAACAACTGTCGCAAAATGTATCGGACACGTGGTCAATCCCAAAAAAAAAAACTTTTGACATTCGTTATCATTGATAAAATGTCACATTTAGAGCCCAAGTTAGGGTTGAAATTTACTCAGCTATAAGATAGATGGGTCTCGTTATGAGCATTAAGAAAAAACTAAAATAACTAGTCGATTAATTAATTAAGTGTCGACATTCAATTGTCAATTGGCAAATCGAAATGACAGCAGCAAAATGTTTCCGTTAACTGTCAAATTGACACAACAAAAACACCATGATGTTTTAATGAAGGCAAAAACGGTTGCCAATGCTTTAATGGCGGAGAATCCGGGTAACGATGACCATTGCTTGTCAAATTAATTTAAACCTTAATCCAAGTAGACAAGAATGATAGTTATATAAAGTAAGAGAACAAAAAATATTAGGTTACATAAATCATATCAAGCCAATCATTAAAATAAATAGTGTGTCTTATTAGTGGTTTTAAATAATGGCAAAAAAAATCTTGATAAGTTACTGGTGATGTTTATAAATATTACAAGCCTTGACAAACGGAAAAATTGGTTTTTGAATTAATTAACGTGTCAGTGGGAAACCGTTGAAAATTAAACAAAATAAAAGAGACGACAACCCAAATGATTTCCTATTTGAAATAATTATCTAGTTTCTATTTATCTAACGGGTTTCTAACGCAATTCTATTGTAAACCTTCGTCTGCATCTCTCATGTCATAACCATCGTGGCCCTTGCATTATTCTCAACTTTACGATCAACAATCATTTTCGGGTCTGTTCTCAATGCATCTCTTTCATCGATTGCATTCCGAAATATTATCCATCTAAACAGAGATTTTATCTAAAACTAGTTGCGACTGCGATCGACATCAACTAGTTCTTGTTATCAAAATGAGGCCAAACTTGTACATATCTTGAATAACTTAAACCAGATCCTGGCTTCGTTTACAGCAAAAAGTCTAAAGCTTACTTCGGTTTAATTAGATTCATTTACATTCTCATGTCTTTGCTGTTTCTCTTGGATCGCTTTTGCAATTTATTCAGCTTTAACTGAGAAGTACATTTTGTATTAATCATCTATCTTCCTTTTATATCTGTGTTTATTGCCTCCTTTATATAATTTGTTATCTATTATGCCTCCATCATTATGTCTATCGATTGCCCTTCCCATTGAATCTAGGCCTCCATTGCCTCCCA
This sequence comes from Mamestra configurata, assembly GCA_002192655.3. NCBI lineage: Eukaryota > Metazoa > Arthropoda > Insecta > Lepidoptera > Noctuidae > Mamestra > Mamestra configurata. Next base: position 714,053 of record NDFZ01005447.1, read on the forward strand.
CAATACTTCTGGGTCACTCCTATTCAACGCCACTTAGATTGCTATTTGGAAGCATTTTGCCATTTAAGGGTATTCTTGTTTAGCAGCAGTATTCTTGTTAAGCTGACCGACATTTGCTGTGAAAATAACGGAAACAGTTTTAAGTGAGTTTTCATGTTTATTCTCAAGTGATAGTACTTGTTCTTTCGGATTAAGTTTGACACAGTTATCTTGTCAAAACTTACTGTCTAACTTAAAAGTTGTCCAGAATTTTAACATTGTCATAGAAATCTTTCATTCGTAATATTATAAATGCGTTGTGTAATGTGCAGTTCAAAGTAGTCCTTCAACATCCAATCAATTTGTAATCTCAAATCACCAACAACTTCTTCCAGACGCCGCCGATCTAGATCGAGGTCTTCATCCCGTCACCACGCTAACAGCATCGAGGATGACTGCCCATCCCCCCGGACCATCCTCATGTCGGACCAGGAGGCGTTGCACCAGCTCTACGGGGAGATCACGACCCTCAGGGATGGGGCAGTGACGCACCAGTGTGTGCAGACCAACCTAGCTGATGTCATTTGTGGTGGTAAGTGGAACTTTTTTATTATATTAGGACATTGCAATAAAAAGTGAATTTTATCGAACTGTTGCTCTGGAAAAAAAGCTTCAACTGTTGTATTATGAGCTGATTAACTTTAGATTGCTAAGGGATACAGCCATTTCAATCATGTCAAAGCCCCAGTCATCCTTGAATTAATTAGATAGGAAACCCAAACAGACAGTCGGATTAGACGAACATTAATCCACTTTGTACCTGTGAGCACGCTTAAACATTCCAACATTCTGCTAGTTCCATATTACGCTTTAAAACGTTTTGTTGGAACAACATGTCAATTAATCACGTAAACATTTCACGACTATGTTCCCAGAAAATTGCTACATTTGCCAACTTATGCACATACATTTTAGTTCCATGAAGTTATACTGTAGCGCTTAGTTCAATAAACCCATTTAGGTTAGTAAGGTCAAACGAATAAGTTACCACGAAGCAACTACCTTAGTAAATCCCGTACCCTGTCCAGTGCATGGAATATTCTTTTAGATAGCAAAGACTTATGTGGGTTTAAAGGCTAAACTCGCGTAATGAATGCTGAAAAACAAAGCGTACAGAAATGTGGGGCAGCCTGCAATGCCCTGATTCTACACTGCATTGCTAGTTCGTTACTACGAAAATTCTCGTTGATTTTACATTCCCTTTGGCATGCGGTATATTGCATCTGAATTGTAGTAACTGGTTCCGACATCGAAGTTGTCCGATGCAAATTCGGTTTTACACTGTCTTTTAGAACAATTTTTTGGAACTAAATTTGCTACCGTTATCAAAAATGGTATGTGGGTGTGTATTGTCCTGTGTTGTGCCAAATGTGTAATGGTTTTTATTCTGCGGAATTTTTGTAACTTTTAGATTCTCTTTCTTTTTTTATTCCATGATCACATTTCTTATGGACAAAAATTCATAGATTTATCGAAAACCCGTAGTAGACTGGTCTCCGCAGAAATGCTTTACTCTGTGACCGACTATTCTTAGTTTCAAAGGAACGCTGGAATGAGCTATTAAGCGTTTACAGCTGAAAATAGGCTGAATAGTCGCATTAGGTGACTTTGATGCATTCACGGCCGCTGTAGAGACGGAAGATTCTTTTGATTTTTATCTGTTATAAACTGTTTGGAGACGAAACAAATAATCACACTATCACACTAATATTATAAAGACGAAAGTTTATGAGTGTGTGTGTGTGTGGGAATGTTTGTTACTTCTTCACGCGCAAACAGCTGGACCGATTTAGATGAAATTTTGTAAAGAGATTATTTGAGTCCCGGGAAAGGACATAGAGTAGTTTTTATCTCGGGAGTATGTTCCCTTGGGATAATTTTCGTCAATCACGCGGACGGAGCCGCGGGCGGCAACTAGTATTTATTAAAGCTTTTAGTTTGGTATCTAGTTAAAGACTAAAGGAATATTTGATCATGTCAGAAATAAGGAAATCCTGAATCTGTTTTAGGTCGTGATGAATTTCGTTCGTGCTTGATCTAATCTAAACTTTTTAATTGTTTATTTAAATTCTACTTTTATGCATTCAAACAATAAAAAAATCGCACTCTTTTTGCATATTTCTGGCAACCTCTAAGGTCACATCGGTCGCACGATAGTTCGTGAGCTCGCCAATTTGTTTTAGGCATAACAGTAAAATATGAATACGTCCGTTTGTCTGTCACGGACCAAATTTTATTACAGTAACATTTCAATTGTTTGAAATACATAGTTCTCAAAGAAATGCTGACCGATTGGTCATGATCGATCGAGCGTAATCGATTACAATATTACTCAAATGATAAATCGAATCAATGCTAATACAAGCCGTTTTGTGGATATTCACACGTTTTTTGTGAATGTAGAATCGTTTTTATTTGGAGTGGATTTCAAAGCGTATTTAAACGTTTTCAGGCCGACCTAGCAATTTTTAGGATATCGGTTTGGGAGTTAAAAGAAATTAGAGAGGTGCTTCTTTTATTGAAAAACGGTTGTGCTAATAGAGGTCGAGAATTTACGATTAATTTGACATTTCTGACACTTGTTCTAATAATTTCTTTCTCTTTGTTGTGCATAATAATGTTCTAATAATAAGAGCCGACTACGGCTTCCTGTGGGTGTCGTAAGAGGCGACTAAGAGACTCACCAGAGAATGGGCAGCAGCATTCTCTATTCACACGAGAAACAACGAGTTCACGCTACACTGCGATCGCCAACCCGCCTGCCAAGTGTGGCGATTATGGTAAACCCCTTTGGGAGAGGCCTATGTCCATCAGTGGTCGTCTTTCGGCTGATATGACGATGATGATGAATAAGAGCCCTTATATACAACAAAAGTACCACGTTTGAATGTCGTGAGCGACGCAACGTGAACGAGTATTACTTAGAACTCGCATGTGAGTAATGGGAACAGTGGAAAGTCAAACCCGCAAGGAAACCGCTATCCATCTTATACTTTGTTTAAGGGCACTTCAGATTAACGTTGCGATCGATAATAATGGTACATTTTTATAGCTATCGACACCGGTCCACGTGGTTATTTTGGTGCACTATGAAGTATATTCTATACTTATTTATCTAACTACAGCCAGAGGGCTGTAGATATAGATGGCCTCTATAAGAGTATAGAGGCTTGTGCGGTGTGTACCAACAGTCAGAACGTTAAAAAAAATTAACAAAAAATGATTACAACTCATCTATCTTATGTAAAACACTATACTGTACGTTAAATACTATACTTACGATATACATATTTGGCTGACTATGTTTTGTGCTATCGTGCGACTTTAGAAATATTGTGCTGCTACGCTACCATTTTGGGATGTTTGTTTGAATCTTTTAGTTGAGCTTTAAACTTCAAAATCTTTTACGCAATTCCAACCAGTAGGAACTGCGTTTTTTCAAATACTTCTTCGTCTAACCTATATTTCAACATTCTTGTAGGTGACCCAACAGAAAAGTTGTTCAAAGAAAACGCACCTATATCTAAAGCAACATCTGTAGCTGCCTTTACTTTACTGACTGTCAATCAAAATGCACTTCTACGTTTATCACACAAAGGTATTATATCGAATGCTCTTGCCAACTATGTAAAGTCGGATAAGGGGAAGGTCAGCAAAAAGTCCGGTTAATCGATGCAAGAGTCTTCCGCGGAAGATAGACGATCGATTAGTTTTTAACCTTTCTTCTTTAGAACTAACGAAGTATTCTAAATTACCAGGAAGTTGAAGAAAAAGTATTCTTAGGATGTGAATACTGCGGCTAGTAACCAGATATTTATTTAGCACAAGTTTTTAGAATCGAGTGTGGGAAATATGTACTTTAGGTGATCTTGTGACGGATGTCGGTATTAGTTTTGTTAATGGCTAAGTTCCGAAAAATGTACAACTATTTTAAAAAGCAGGTAAATAACTTGTGAACTGTGCAGAACTCACTTTTTTGTTACCGAGAAAAAAATATGGCGGTCCTGCTTTTGGTGAGAATCTTTACTTATTGGTTTTAAAAAAATATCAAAACTTGAGAGAATGAAATAAAAAATACCACTTTTCTCTCGTCTCACGAAGTAGCTTACAATCTAGTCACACCATTTCAGATATACGTAAGAGATAGAGATTTACAAACAAGAGATTACTCTCTTGTTTGTAAATCTCTATCTGGTTTACACCAAGCACAGCTCAAACAAAAATCAGTTGACCTATCTTTATAAATCTTACAGACCGGTATCATTAGAAAAGATTCAATATCGATGCACTAAGGAAAGCGAGATCGCACCGGCCGCTAATGATCAGTCATTACTGTCAAATTAAACGTGTCAGGCCATGGAAAGTGTCATCCGAGGCGTTTTTATCGTAAAATGAATACTTTCCATGCGCTTGCTCCGGCAGGAAAAGCTTTAGCTTAGTCTAGGAGATCGTTGCCTGAGAAAGCAAATCATCTGGTAATAGACATTTTTAATAACGATAATTATACGAGTTTTATTAATTACAGGAGATGTATTTAAAATAATAAAGTAGTAGGTAATAAATGTGTTTAGAATACTTTAATTTTTAACTTCCCACGGAAATGTAAAAGGACTTTGTGGTAAAGGTATACCAGAAGATCTATGTTCAAGCGAATTCACGTTTAATTTCAATGAGTGTGAAACTTTGGCCATTTACAGCGGTAAATGACCAAAGTATCCAAAGGAATCAAGGATTGCTGAAGAAAGGCAAAGCTGATTCTTTGTCGTCCTTTACATCATCGAATCGTATCTAACTTTGACCGTTACGAAAATTCATAAAAGAGTCTGGGCTGTTAACATTTTATAAGATCCGAAACTCATTCAAGTTTTTAATATCAAGGTTGCACCGGGCATTTGCTTATGACTCAACCTGTGAAAGGTCATATGTAACGAAAATAATAAATTTTAATGGGGTGGAAATTAAAGTACCATGACGCCTGTGTTTGTGGAAAGGTTAAGCAGAGGTGTAAGGTCGTACACCTTGATGGGTGGTGAGATATCAGAAGGTTATATCAGACTCCACGTTACGGGCAGGCCTTGCGATTATAAAAATATATCAAGCCGTGGGCGGCAACTAGTTTCAAAATAAAAATGAAATTTTATAAAATTATTTACTGTCATATTTAGCTGCTCTAGTTACACTAGAAACAGACTCCATAAATCAAGTGTTTGTGAAACTACTAATATGATGATGAATTCCAATACGAGTATGGCTATCTCCCGGCGTAATGGCTACCGGTTCTATAGTAGTTTAGAGTAAGTGTAGACTCTGCTCTACTTCGCTTTAATCATAGTATTCCTTTCTGATGAGGTGTTAATTCACTTTCCTATTTATTATGGCGATAAACTTTGTTTTATCTTAGAAAGGAATGATCGAGTACGTACGTTGTTCGTTGTTCTTTTGCATATGGACTGCTTGCTAGCTGCAAAATGAGAGTTTGGATGGTTTCATGCAGTTGAAGAGATGGCTGTACAAGTGCAAGTAAAGAAGTTGCGCCGATGACAGCCCCATTTTATGTCCAGGCAATTACTGTCCATTCCAGGTTGCCTGGAAGAGATCGCGGAATGCGATAAGGCCGCCCATTATACATCTGTTTTAGTTTATAGTTTTCTTTGTATGTTATTCTCGGTGTACAATTAAGTATATTATAATAAATAAATAAATAAAACATCAATTTCAGTTGGATTCGACTGGTTCTATAAAAATCTAGTTGCCTTAGCTACTGTTCAAAATCAACAACGACAGAAAACACGGAATGGCAAAAGAAACAATCCGATTTGTCATTTGTTTGCAACATTTTTTTCACCAATTAAAATCGCATGCTTTGCAAAGATCTTTTATGTGTATTTCGTGGAAAATGTTGTTGGTTACACTTTTGATCATTTTCTTTTCTATTTTTTTCTAAAACATGTAATGTGTCACTGTTTGTTTTCCCTAATAAATAATAATAATAATTTATGTTGGAATTCCTCAACACAACCGCTGTACACTCAACATTATAGTATTTGACTTACCCCATTACAACAAAAAACAAGGCATATTACATAAAACCTCACTTAAAAACCGTAAACATGTAAACAGGTAAATTAACCATACATATTAAAAGTGAGTTTATATGCAGCTATCTAAAAGGCGGTTGATAGGATCTCTTCACGGTAACGGTAATGATAGGTTATTTCTGATCGTGGTCAGATAGCAGCCAACCATTTCCTATCTTGACTATTCGTATCAATCTGAACGAGCAATGTTTTTCTACATTTATCAGGGAATTTATTAATGAAGTTAAGTTGAAAGTGTGGAAAACGTTGAGAGATAATTGGTTTATTTACATCTTGTTTATTATGAAAGGAGGTGCTAATCATCCTCTTGTCCTTATCAAAATTAGATCTTCATTGCATTGATGTCATCTTTCTGTGCGTATCCCAAATTATTTGGGATCGGCGTTAGTCGTGCTTTTATCCATCTCTATAAGTTGTCATCTCAGTAATGACTTCCTTACCAGCTGTATATTTTTCTTCATCATCATCATCATTCTACTTAAAGACGTCCACTGCTGGAATTAGGCCTTCCCCAAGTGTCGCCACATCGACCAGTTCCGTGCGTCTCGCATCTAGCGGAATTTTGCAGCCTTCACTAGGTCATGGGTCAATCTTGTGGGGGCTACTTCTTTCTTTCTTTCTTACATACAATCAATTTTGGCTTTGTTTTTATATTCATCCATATTCATACTTTTCTGGTCACGTGCTCTTTAAGCTATCATTTCAAAAGTAGATGCTTCTACTCATCCACAGATTGTTTTGCAAAATTATCCAGCAAGACTAAACTTCTGTTAATTTGTGCTTTATGCTTTATCAAATGTTCCATACTCTCTCAGTCATCATCAATTCATTATCCTCCTGCACTCTTATTTATTGCCCATCAGTAATCTTCACTATCTTGTTCTTCCACACATTTTTTTCAACAGTAATATCAATATGCACTGCCAATTCAACGTAGCATCTTCCACACGTCCCATTCATCATTAAAGCCGATACTATTAACACAAAATGTTGTTATTCATGTCTGGCATTATTGGAAGTGATAGACCAATAGGTAAGTGTAACTTTAATTTACATGACGCTAGTATAATACATAAAGAATACCTTGACCATGCTTAGAACCTTGTCACATTAGATACACAAGATGTAATAAAGACAGCTACATCCATTGCTGATGAAGATTTTAATGTGACAAAGTGCAAACGTGATCATGCAATGGTTTTCGTATGGTTTTCACAAGCTTGATAGTGTTACGATACCACTGATGATTAAAATATCGATTCAATATTCGATGCGAGCATCCCTAGGCTTATATGTTAGTAGAGGTCAACGGAGGTCCCAATTTCTCACTTAAGCTGAGATATTAATCGCATAAGCTTTAACGAACCAATTAATATCCAATATGGTCTCCGCAATTTAAAGGTGGAATGACGATGTAGTTTTAACGGCTGACTTGCGATATGTGCAGTGTTAAGTAAGTGTGGTTTAAGTTAAGTTTAATGACTTGACTAACATAAAATTGATTAAGTAAGGAAATATGACGTAAGAACTGTCGTTATGACACATTTGCGAGTATGCAGAACTCATCTCAATTGACCACTTACAAATTAGAATGATTCCATACTAACGCGAAATTCAAATTAATACGATGGTATCTCCGTCTGTCTGTCTGCTTATTACGTCTTCACGTCTGCTACTCAACGGATTGACTTATACTTGGATACTTTTCATTCAAATACAACCGTGCACATTCACTTGGAAATATTTTAGATTCACGCTGATGAAGCCGCTTGGTGAAGCTAGTACATACTTCAATAAGCGCTTATACTTCACATCCACATTAATTATGCACACAGCTAAAATGACACATTCTGCCAACATCTGTGTTACCTTCCACCTGTAACCCAACAGCCTTCATAGTAAGAGTGAACAGACCTCTTCTCGGCTCATCTGTTCCATCACTTTCTTCAACGCGAGATTGAGGTCAAGAGATGGCTCGTCATGAAATAAAATAAAACGTCTTCATTGAGTCAGATTAATCATCATCTGCCTAGACTTTTCCCAACTATATTGGGGTTGGCTTCCAGTCAAACCGGATTCAGCTGTACGTATATCAGTATTTTACGTGGAGCGACTGCCTACCAGACCTCGCCAACCCCATTACCTGGGTAACATGGTACTAGTTGGCAAGACTCGCGTCAGATTTTCTGGCTTCTGACTATCCTTAACGACTGCCATTGATCTACAAATGACAGCCGGGACCAACAGCTTAACGAGCTTTTCAAATTAATAAATGATAATTGTAGAGGGTTTATTCCGGATGATTCATCAATAAAATCGTATCGATTTGTGGTTAAGTGAATCGATTTGTAGTCATTTTGTACGGTCGAGCAAATTTTTCTTGTTGCACGCGGCGTACCACAGGCTCCGCGTATCTGTGTTTTGTTGCTTTGGACACTTAACTAGATAAATTAACTAGAATCAAGAGTTTTTCACTAATAAAGCCTCCAAAAGATGGCCCAAAAAACCATGGAAATCCACTAGAAGCTGGTATAGTCGATGTGGAGACGATTGTCTTAGGCCTAAGTGTAGCAGTATACGTATTTAGGTTGATATGGTGATGATGTTTTAAATATAAAAGCATGATTTATTGATAAAATAAACAATAGCAATTCGTACCCAGTCTCAAGCCCCGAGTTACTTCTAGGTCAGCGTGACCCATTGTCAACTGCGTAATTGCTTTCCATCAGGTATCAGCCGGTCGATTCTGCAAACATGTCGAAGTGAAAACTTAGGCGAAGTTAACGACAAATGAGCTGTCAAACCATACAAACAAGATGGAATGACAGCTGACTTGTCGTTCACTCCACCTAAGTGTACACGGTGAGATGTCGACCCAACAGTGCCCCTTCTTTCACCTTACTACTGCCTCTTGAAAGGTCGACTGCTGCCTTAGCAAATTGCTCCATCACTCTTTACCTAACCATAGACCATCACAAATTAAAAACCTTACCTAATAACCCTGCACAAAATCGACGCCTACAAGCAAAAACTGATCTCATTTATGTGGGGCACAATTCACTTACCAAAGTTGTTGGCATCTAGGCTAATCATATTCAGGTTCTGGCGCATAGATTACGTCACGTAATCGTCGCGTGATCGGAACGATTTCGCACGAACGGATAATATACACTGGACTTACACTAGTAGCCCAGTTACGAAGATTTTATGAGGCGCCATAATATTAAGAGGTGATATTGTAATTTGAGGTTGTATGGAGGATTCAGCGTGTACCGAAATTATGGGAGCATTATTCTGGATAAAGCGACGGGTCCTTTAAAACACCTTAAAAAAGAATCTGCTATCATCTTTTATATTGACAAAATATGTACAAAATTAATAGTGCCTTTTAAAATGCTCGTCGCTTAATTTGGTTTAAGTCTCAAGTACCTAATAGGGTTACTATACTATACTATACTATATAGAAATGAAATATCAAATTTCCAACAGTACTTTACCCGACCCGGGAAACGAACTCGAAACTCATCACTAGAACCTATTATATCGGGAATAAAGATCCATTAATTATAATTCTTACCCAATTATTAAATGGATAATAATTATAATTTAGATAGGTACTAATCTAGCTAATTCAAAGTAAGCGGCTACGCTAGTCCAATTAAAAGAGGTAGTTCAATTACACGCACAAAGTTTTAATAGCAGACATTAAACCAGAGTCGGCTATGAAATTGTAAATAACCAGTTCCTTGTTAATGTTAACATGTCTCACAGTAATTAGTTCAATAAACTGGAGACTACAAATTATTTTGTAAACGAAATTTGTCCTGAGACCCATTTCACAACTGTCGCCAAGGAAAGGAGATTTTATACACTTCTAGCGGACGTCACGTGGTTTCACCCGCGTAGTTCCCGTTGCCGTGGGAATACGGGGATAAAATAGCCTATGTTACTCGCTGATAATGTAGCTTTCCAATGGTGAAAGATTTTTTGAAATCGGCTCAGTAGTTTTTGAGTTTATTCATTACAAACACACACACACACACAAAAATACAAAATTTTCCTCTTTATAATATTATAAGTGTAGATTAGTGTAGATACGTAAAAGTTTAAACTATTGAATTTAGGGTATTTTCAATGATTCAGTCAGCTTTTTACGAGTAGTTATACGTAAACTTGTTTAACATAGGTAAGTATATTTTAGAGTTTAAACATATTTTTTTTCCTCTTTTGTATTTTTTTTTTATTTTTCGACAGACAGACAGCTACCCGTTTTCAAATAGTTTTCCATAGAATATTTTCTGACCAATATAGCAGTATCTGTCAGAAAATCTCAGCAGATATCAGATAGACATTGTTCTCTTTGACCGCACACTTGGGAGGTCCAGCTCCACCAAGCATTTACCGCTAAATATATGCAATTTTTTACTCGTTTTGTCGCATTCGTCATCATCTTTATAAATGTTACTAAAGGACAGGCGCCGTAATAAACTATGGTAATCCTGAAAGGTCATCTGTACATCGGAGACAGTCTTTTTTTCCGCAAACGTACGTGGTACTATATTAATGCGACAGTTTGCGATAAGAACTCCACCTAGTGTCACGAAGAAGATGATTAGAAGAAGGTTAGCGAACTAAAGAGCCTGAAGCTCTAGACTAGCCATTCTTTTAACGAATGCAATTGTCGATAAGCTAACATAAGAGATTCATCACGTGGCATTTCGACAGCATTTTTTAATTTACTTTTTGACGTTTTGACGTTTCGACCGCTGACAGAATGTCACCTGTCTCTCTCTGGTACATTTCATCAAGGATAAAAAATCGTTATGTTTAGTTATCTCCCCTAATTGACAATCAGTTATCAAATCTGACTGGCCTGTTGGTCGAGTGGTTAGTGACCCTGACTGCTAAACCGGAGGTCGTGGGTTCGATTCCCACCCAGGACAAATCTTTGTGTGATGAGCATGATTATTTGTTCTGTGTCTGGGTGTAATTTATCTATAATACATATATTTGTGGAAATATATAAGTATGTTTATCAGTTGTCTGGTTGCCATAGCACAGGCTTTGCCTAGTTTGGGATCGGATGACCGTGTGTGAGTTGTCAAAAAAAAAAAAAAATTGTTTCATGTTCTATCTAGTTGCTTATTACTACTGTCATTGAAAGCATTTTCTTAGCAACTTTAATGAATAGCTAGATTTTGGGGATAAAAATGATTGCAAAACTTATGTGACCAATTTATTGACTAATTTGCGTCACCTGCCGTCATTGGTTCAATGAATCGCATCACTTTAAATTTTTGACACAATCCAGAATTTAGGTGTCAGTTCTCTTCACTAAGCATGTATTATTAAGTGCCCCTGACAAGGCAAGGCCTTTTTTACTGGTATTCAGATATTTGCTGAATTTACAATTTGAATAGACCTTCTGCATATCTTTGTATGTAGATATATTGTGAGTGTCCACAGCCCACAGCGTGTAGAGCCTAAATGGCTAACCGTCCACCGAGACCGTTGACATTTACATGACCTACATCACAGACAAGCCTAGTTCTTTTTTTATGGTCGAGGGACGAGGGCTTTTAGTCATCATAAATAGGTTCTATTTATAAGAAGCGTGGGCTAGGCTTTGTTTTAAGATGAGTAGCATTTTATTGTGATTGTTTATCTCTCTGAAAAAAATAATCATCTATGAAAAATACACAAAATTTACCTAATATCTATCTCATTGGCTTATCCCACTGATAATATACTCTCCCAATTTTCCACACACGTCTGTTCCCTGCCATTGCGGGACATTTTACCAAATAACCGAAAATACAATCCACTGAACTGACAGTATGATCTTATATTTCTGCATGTCAGCAGGTTGTCTAAAATAAATCAGCAGAATAAAAACCTGGTACCTACTATAAATTACCTGACTGGATTTCACATATTCTCACTTCTCACGGTGTGTAACCAAACTCGTCCAAGATATTCAGCCAACACCTCTCACCCCATATAAATACACGATAACGCCATTTTTATCAACCATTTAAATGCAAATACTATGCACAAATCAGCTGTTACAACGACCAAATTCTTGCAAATAATCTGTCGTCGTTATCTCCGAATCTTTTTCTAAAATAAGAGCAAATCTTTCTCTAAAAATCCACAATAAACTTCCGGCAACCTAAAGATGGCCAAATGTGAGGAAAGTAAAAGAAATCGAAAACAACATTATTATTTTATAATTTGTTACAATGACTTGGTATTTTTTGTATGTTGTCGACCAATTAGGTTAGGTTTTATATAAATATAAACTTTATCTTAGAGAGATAAAGTGGGAAATGAATTGAGCTATTCAGATTGATATATCACAATTTATTGGAGTGTGTTTCATTGGTTAGTTAATCTAGTAGCGTACGAATTGTGGATGTTGGTATGCGAGAGAATGGTAGCGAAATCATTTGAGGAAGTGTCAATCTCTGCTCATCATTACATTAAGCAAATGAAGTTATTCAAATACACTACATATTCAAAAATATGCAATACCCAATGTTCTTTCAGAAACACAATACACCCAAAATTAAAAATTTCTTCCCGTCAAAAATTTCTTTAATTTAGAATTTTTAATTCAATAAGTGTTTCCATTACACGCTGAAAAAACTAGATTTAGGACGATGTAACAATAACTGATGTGATGATACTTCACTGTCATTACGATATGGTTCAGAAATTTCCAAAAATAATCCAATGTAAACATCGGATATTTCAATAAAACACCAATCAAAGAAAAGACATCAACGCAGTTTTGTCAAGCATCTCTTCAGGCGACAATTTACCATGATGACCGCATATTTCGGCTACGCAAACCTCAGATGTCATAATACGCCAGCCAAGGACATCAACCAATTTCACACATCACTGCTGCGATACTTAGTTTACAGCCAAATTGTGCAGTTAAAGTGTTGATTGTCATTTTTTTCTGTGACTAAAACAATTGCTGTCAAAAGAATTGATGATTCACTGGGAAGCTGTTTTATATAAAACGGTGTTTTTTTTCTTCCTGGTTCATCGAAATAAATTGATGGAAAGTATTATTCATGAGAATAGTTGCCATCAGGAAATAGGGAGATCCGTGCCAAATTCTATAGATTCAAATAGGAGATACATTTTTCTATGCCAAATTCTAAAGATTCAAAAACTAGCATTAAGGCCATAGGTACCTACTTAAAAATGAAGAATCACAATGATTTAGTCGCTTCTCTTGTGCAAATTAATCTAAATCAAGGTTTACTAATCAATGACCTACGTACCTAAGTGGGTAGTGTAAAGTAGGTACCAATTTTTATTTTTACTATTCCAAAATTATGTAACTTTTCACCATCGCTGTGTTGTTTTCATAAAAACACGGAAGTCTCTCCGAAATATGTGACAGAAATTCAGGAAGCTCACATTTCGTAATAACCCAACTTCATCAGTAAACGGTAATGACAAGATTACATGACACGTTGTAAATAGTCATGTTCACGACACCAAGGTTTTTCATAGTCAAATGACGATTCCAAAAACCGCAAGTATCCATCAAATACCAGGAAGTGTAAAAGGCCAAGCAAAAACAATAAAATTCACGTAGAAGATAATTATAATCACAGTTCGTGATACAAAACTGGAAATGTCATGTTTTGCATTCTTTTGATGTGAGAAACCTGATGATATTTATGACTTCCATTTTTGAACAAAATTTTAGACGTTTTAATGCATTTAGCCATACCATCTACGGCCATACCATCTACGGTATAATTTACGTATTTATTTCTCTAGAATCTAAAAAGGTTATCTATTTGGACCATTAAAACTAAATATGCGTTTAATTTGGACCAGTCTGGTAAAATATGTTTGTCATCATATCGACTATGTAACCGAAGGTGCTTAAGTCATTTCATCTCATCATACAGACTTGCTACTAAACCGTTTCTAAGCAAACACATCATTTGGTTTTGTAGAGCGTGTTAAGTATTATTTATTTATTATATACTTCATTGTACTCCTCATAACAAACATAGTTAAAACGTTAAAAAAACAAGTGTACAATGGGCGGTATTATCGCACAGGGCAATCTCTTACAGACAACCTTTGGATGGACTGAACGAAAGAAGTTAGATTTCGAGCGGTCAGTGTACAAACATCATAAACAATATTAATTAGACATAATAATATAAAATACACACAATACTAAATAATATACTAATAAATATCTCGAATTCGAAGTCTTGTAAAAATGTAGTTTGAGAGGTAATAGAGAGTAATGTTGTTATGCTTGACGCAAATAATAGTACATTGTTCACCGAGAGGAGAAAGTGACCGATTACCGTCGAGGGTGTCGTTTGAAGCCCGAGCCGTAGGCGAGGGCTTTAAAACACCCAAGATCGGGAATCGCAGTTTCTCTCGAGTGATACATAGTGCTTTATACTACACCTAGAAGGAAAATAAAAAACGAAATCTTTACTAATTGAAATTTATATTGAAATTGTTGCAGTTAAAACTGAATCCTCAAACAACACACAAATTGGAAATGGCGCCAATGGCGTCTGCAATTTTCACATGTTCTTTTTTCAAATTGTTTATCCTGCCGCCGCAGGGTCGCACTGCCAGCCCGACACCATCCAACACACAGCTAGTGGCCAGTGTCATTTTGCGAACTTGGAGATAAAAACTCACTGTAAAAACTTTTTGGCTTTTGATATTTAGGTTACCGGCGCATAGTCTTACCCAAAATTAAAAAAGAAAAACCACGTAAGAAATGGATTTTCATACACTTTTCTCTCCCGCTCAGATGCGTTTTCTCCCCGCATATTTGTTCGATATGCAATGACGTACTTTCTACCGTAAATTTGATAAAGTATCAAGGTACTTTC
>NDFZ01005447.1:729863-743721 GCA_002192655.3 Mamestra configurata
GAAAGTACCTTGATACTTTATCAAATTTACGGTAGAAAGTACGTCATTGCATATCGAACAAATATGCGGGGAGAAAACGCATCTGAGCGGGAGAGAAAAGTGTATGAAAATCCATTTCTTACGTGGTTTTTCTTTTTTAATTTTGGGTAAGACTATGCGCCGGTAACCTAAATATCAAAAGCCAAAAAGTTTTTACAGTGAGTTTTTATCTCCAAGTTCGCAAAATGACACTGGCCACTAGCTGTGTGTTGGATGGTGTCGGGCTGGCAGTGCGACCCTGCGGCGGCAGGATAAACAATTTGAAAAAAGAACATGTGAAAATTGCAGACGCCATTGGCGCCATTTCCAATTTGTGTGTTGTTTGAGGATTCAGTTTTAACTGCAACAATTTCAATATAAATTTCAATTAGTAAAGATTTCGTTTTTTATTTTCCTTCTAGGTGTAGTATAAAGCACTATGTATCACTCGAGAGAAACTGCGATTCCCGATCTTGGGTGTTTTAAAGCCCTCGCCTACGGCTCGGGCTTCAAACGACACCCTCGACGGTAATCGGTCACTTTCTCCTCTCGGTGAACAATGTACTATTTCATTCATCTTTCTTTTATGTAAATTTGTAGGTGCTGAAAGAAACGATACATTGAAAATGTTTGAGTTTTTTCAGTGAAAACTCCGCGTAAAATCGTCGTACCTAATCCTTGATTGTCGTCTATGGCAGATTAGCAGGAAGAAAAAATAGGAAACTAATAGTGATGTCAACAAGCACCTTTTTATGATTCAGAAACAATACTAAGATCAAAGGACAGGAACATTCAAATCCGATTTCCTTCTCCATAACGTTCACATCCCACTATTATACTCAAGACTACCAATCAATTAAATTACAGTCCATAAAACTAGCTCTGACTTTTATAGCTTTACCATAAGGTCGAATTTGGCTTAAACATTAAATAATCAGACGCAATTAATATTTGTTTATCCGACACTAATTGGTACCGACATTTGTTTTATAATAGTTTCGTAAATCAGGAAGCACGCGTGCTATACTTTTCGATTAACTTTGATATTTCCTTTCCTTAATTCTTATTTATTTGGATAATTAAACATATTGCATATCCGGATGGTGCTATATTTATAGGATTTTATTTAATGATCTCAACCTAATTTAGTTTTTCGACGAAATTAATAGCACTACAAAATAAAATTGAGGCTATAAATATGCAAATGAGTGATTAAAAAACTTAGCACATATAATGCTATTTTAACGAAAAATCGATAATACTTCACCAATTTAGCACTCTAAATGGACTAATAACATTATCAAGTCGTAAAAAAAACAATTGACACATAACACAACCAATAAAAAAGATTTCAACATTCTAAATTAGAACGGGACTAATTACCGCGCCGGTGAAAGAAATATGGCGGACAAAAAATGCGCGCGGGCAATAAATTGAAACTCCCCCCTAATGCGTTTCGTCGCACCATGTATCCTGTTCTGCATTTCAGTTATAATCAACGTATTAAAAAGAGGAACATTTGTTTATTTTGAATGGTTAGTAGGTATTCTTAAACAAGGCGATTCTACGTACTAAACTCTACTTTTACCTAAAAACTTTCGTTTGTTTTTAACTCCAAAACTCAATTCCAAAAACGGTCTATAATATTTTAGACACAATTAACAAAGACTCTCGCAGAATGGCGCGATGCGACAATGCGATCACGCGTTTTCATGGACTACGAACAAAATATACCCGTAGAACTATTGCCATAAAAGCGATTGTCGGATCATTGTCGTATTGTCGCATCGCGCCTGGAAGCTGCAGAGCTTTTTCCGCACTCTTGAATCACTTGTATACAAACTCGAATAAACCCGTCCAACTTAAGCACATTGCTTCGAGATATCAAATAAAATATGACATTATCCCACACAGTTATAAATTAATATGAAAACTTGCAAGATAAACATCGTAGGCGAAAAATAAACCCACTTAATCCAATTCTGCGATATACGAACTTTCGAATATTGCACAAGATTAAGTTGACATACATATTTATGCTTAACTACGTATGTGTATTTTTTTCACCTCTTGGCAAGAGTGGTGCCAGAGTTTCTTGCTTCTGACCATCCGTAACGACAGTCAAAAATCATCAAATAACTAATTACAGTTAAGAAGTTTGTCCCAAATCAACGCAAACGTGCTTTTTGAGTCACAGAGATGTCTCGATATATTCTTTCCGACATAACTTTTGTGAAAACTTGCTGTAGGTATATTGCTAAATGAATCTCACCGTGTCTACACTTGTAAGAAACAATTAAAGGATCGATCATTATCAGTTATTCAACTGATATATTCCATTTACGACTGGAACTAAATGTGAATCATACAATACATGTAGACGCACTGCAAGTTACCACCCCTACCTTGTTGCTATTCCACCAATTCGCACTAAACGTTTCCAAACGTCTTTTATAATGCGCACAGCAAAGGAGTAGAACTCTCTGCCTGCGTCTGTGTTTCCGAACGCATACAACCCTAATCTCTTCAAAATTACAGTGAACAGGCTTCTTCTGGGTAAGCTCGCTCCATCGTCGACTTTGTCTCTGTCATCTATAACCTAGACTAGAGTCAAGAGCAAACCCATATTAAATAAAATAAAAAAAAACGATCTCAGCTACGTACTCTAAATCTGGTTACTCTAGATAACAGAGGTCACACAACGGTTTATATTCAAATAATAGTTCCGTGTGTTTTATTTTTATAAATGGTTAAATCAAGCCGGGAGCTAATATTTAAACACAATCTACTGCATACAAGCACATGATTAGTTATTTTTTTATTATTGTCATTGTTCTCACATGGCAACTTTACCTCCAAATATTTAACGTGACACCTTAGGGCACCATATCGCTGAAATTTTTTCTTTGTTTAAGTATCCTCTATCCATATATACCTGTCTCATCGCGCGTCGTAATTTTGAAAAAGAACAAAATGGCTACGGGTGGCTATGCCAGCTCCAATAGAAAAATGTTCGAAAAATGTCCTGGTTTAAATGGAAACCTGGAAATAAAAATACTCACTTTGACAGGGATTTTCTGAAATATTCATGTGATATGTTTGCATATGAAATGTCCAACCTATAAGGTAGCTGGGTAATTAATTGATAAATTAAGCAATAAGCATTTTTTGCATTAAGTCCGCCCATGTACCACTATTGCACATAAAGTTTAAATAAATAGATGAATTTGTTTTGTATTTTAATGATTAATATTGAATTTTAGATTTTTATGATTTATTGAATAACTGATGAATTTGATGATTATTGTATTTGTGTTGGAGTGATTGTCAAATGTTTGTATATAAGCTTGTGTAATTTTAATATTGGGACTTGGTGCCTCGATAAAGAAAATTTATTATTATTATATCTGAAAACTTTGTACACATTCAGCCTATTGGCAGGCCTCTTGTCTATGTGAGAGAGTGAACCACAATCCAAACGTAGGCACAGTTTGGTTAAGCAGACGACTAAAGAAATGAGGAAGTAGTGATATGTGCTTGAATGCACTCGAATATCTGCCTTTCTATCTGTTTATTATTAAGATGTTATACCCGTAACACAAAATATATTTCACGAATTCCACAGTATTATCTAAATTCGACACCGCGCATCGAACGCCTGGATTCCTGAGACATGACGTGTCTTCCTGATCTCGTGTGCATTTTCTCAGCATACGGCTGTGTGGAATTTTTAGCAGTTCATTCAACCGTTTTATTGCCTTTTGGGGCTTGGATTTGTTACAATATTGTGCTCAGATATTTTATTTATTGTTTTTACCTAGTTTTAAACAGGTTACTAATAAAATATTGATTTTGGTTGACTTTAAATGTTAGGGGAGTGCCTGATCATCAGTTATTTTATTATATGCCACTGCGGTTGTACAAATGAATTATTTTGAACTATAGTTAAGTACCTACCAAATTATTTCAATACATCGTCAATCAAGTTTCCTAAATAAGCACACGCCATTAAAAATAACTAGACAGGTAGTTCTACTAATAACCAATAATTGAATAGCGGGTACTGTAAATTCTTAATTTATAATTGCAGTTTCAAAATGCTTACAAACTTTGTATTACAAGTGAGGTAGCAAACCAAAGTGGTCCACAGCTTCGGAACGACATTATTGCAGTATAAACTTTAAGTTAAAACCCAATAAAACCGCAACGGTACGCACATTATTGCGAACAACTGTTATTAAAAGCTCTAAACATGCTAATAAGTTCTTCGTTGACTCGTTAACACAGTTATTTCAACGTTTTCCATGATATTCATGTTATTTGCCATTTACTATGTGTCAAATAAATTCTTGTAACAAACTGTTTAGATTTGCATTTCCGTGACACATTCGGTCTTCGGACAAGTTCGGTCTTCATTTGTTTTTGCATAAATAAGATACAGAAGCTATTTGTATTTCAAGTTCATATTTTGCAATTGTTTTATTGTTAGCACAAATATAATAAGTGCATCGGCGTCAAAGTTTCATCATCATACCAGCCGAAAGACGTCCACTGCTGGACATAGGCCTCCCCCAAAGGATTTGCTATAATCGTCACGCTTCGCAGGCGGGTTGGCGATCGCATTGTAGCTGTTGCAATGTACAGAGAATGCTGCTGCCCATTCTCTGGTTAACACAGTTATTCCAAAGTTTTCCATGATATACATGTTATTTGCCATTTACTATGTGTCAAATAAAATCAATCAATCAATCATTTATTTTGTTGAACATAGGTATGGTTACAGATGGTACATTGTCTAATATATATGCGCTATGTTTTGCCAATATATGGCGTACAAAATTTACATAAACAAGCAATTAGAATTACAGTTCCAATTCAGATGGCATGTCATTACATTAAACAAATAATTCTATTATAAATATGTCAGTGTCAAATAAAATCTTGTAACAAACTGTTTAGACTTGCATTTCCGTGACACATTCGGTCTTCATTTGTTTTTGCATAAATGAGATACCCAAGCTATTCGTATTTCAAGTTCATATTTTGCAATTGTTTTATTTCCTAGCACAGATATAGGTAATAAGTGCATCAGCGTCAAAGTTTCATCATCATCATTTTACCAGCAAAAGACGTCCACTGCTGGACATAGGCCTCCCCGGAAGGGTTTTCCATAATCGCCACGCTTGGCAGGCGGGTTAGCGATCGCAGTGTAGCTGTTGCATTGTACATAGAATGCTGCTGCATATATTCTGGTCGTCAAAGTTAGCAAATCAAGGGGGAAATGCTTAAATCTGCTGAGTACTAGTATTTTATATAAGGCGACAGCTTACTGGTCTCCACAACCCTGTTACTGGGTACACATACCTCTTGGTAAGAAAGATGTCATTTTTCTGACTATCAAAGCATGAATTTAATATTTTAAATCAGTGAAAGAATGTTTTATCAATATTTCCAGAAAATACCTCCAACAAACAAACAATATAATATTTATAATCTCTCTTTATTTATTTATTAAGTAACACTTTACGCACACAAATGTACAGAGGCGGACTTAATGCCATAGGCATTCTCTACCAGTCAACCTTTGGGTGATGCAGAGAATGGTGGTAGGTGCAACATGGTGAATAAAAAGCGATTGATATTTAATTAATACATACAAACATTTAAATAAAAAAATCGAATATATAAACTATACATACAATATAAATATATAGTAAATACTCAAATTAATAAGATAAATAGGTACTCGAAATACTTAAACAATTAAAACAAATAGGTAATTGGAAAACATTAGCGATGTGATGATACTACTGCCAATTTCTTACGAATATAGAGATATTCGTAAGAAGTTTCCATTTTCTAAATTAATAATATAAAGAGAGCTTTATATTATTAATTTAGAAAATGGAAACTTGTCCTAAGACGGTCCACAAACTGGAAATGTCAAAATATTACGTGACCAAAATTAATTAAAGGAAAATTCACAGAAACATTTCCCAACGCAGTTTTTTGCACCAAGACATTGTTGAGATACTTCGTTAAGTGGTTGCTAAACTATTTCAAAAGGTTAATAATGGGAGTAATTGAATCTGTAATGAAAGTTTATTAGAGCACTTCTTGCTGTTGAATTAATTATGCTCTAATTCAGTGGCAACAGTCAGATAATTATGTGGCAATACTAGAGATGGGAAACAAATTGAATCCAAATGTTGCTCATTACATTTACATAGAAACCTATTTACTAAGATAGATAAAACAGAGGCAATCTAAGATGAGCCAGTTCTTTATAACATCTTTTCATAAACTTCAAGCCCGGTTTTACCCGACTGCCACAGAATAATATATTTAGAGAGTCTGTGTAAATGTTTGTGTCTATTTCTTTGGCACGCCTTCTGGCCTAAACGGCTGGATAGATGTTAGCAATTCATTCAGTCTGACATTCTTCATTAACTCAAATAAATAGTCATCAACTGCATCCGACTGCTTGAAAAGGTAGGTACTTGTTTGGAAACTTTAGAGGTTTTTGGGACATGAATTAAAACAGCCATATTCGAGAATATTTATCTTTGTTTATCTTTTTATTATCATACAGATGAATGAATGTTAGTCTAACTTGTCCACCAATACGAACATTTCCTATTGGCACATCCGAGATCCCACGCTAACCCAATTTTTCTTTTAATCTCGAATCAACATTGAAACTTGGTCTATTTGTGATCGAACCTGTCAGTCATTTATGTTTACGGAAGTCAGTTGATGATGAAAAGGAATTTGATCGATTAGAAATCGCCTTTTCTTACAAATAATGCTATGAAAACCACATTTTGATTTTGATTAAAATGTTTCTGACACTGGAAGGTAAAATGCGTGCGCCTACCCCACGTAACAAAATTATGATAAGGACAGGTAGATGATAACTTGAAGCTAATACTGACAAGTTAGACAGCATAAATCGGGAATTATTAACAGTACGAATACCAGCCAGCTGCAATGATTTCAACATATTTGCATCCAACAAAATCACGACACACGAATTTAACTCCAACCACAGCATTTACGCGAAACCCGATCCAAACACACCATTAATTAAATTCAACCAAATCTGAAATCGCAGCCGTAAACTGATTTATGCCTGTATCAAATATCCGTTCAATATATAATCAGCGCTAATAATAGACAGGTCGAACTACCAATCCTAACACGAGCCAATCCATTCATAATTAATGAATGTTGGTGTCGTAGCCATATTGCAGAATTGGGCATTTCATGATATAGTCGGTCACATCATTGAATTTTCAAAGTTTTACGGCGTTTGACCAAACTTATCATTGATGAAGGATCTCTATAAAATTGTATTAAGTTTGTGCAGTTTTTTCATTGGACTTTCTTCCTCAAATATCACATGATAATTCACTTTTAAAGCAAGGGAATGGTTTTTCGCGATAATGATGCTTCGCATAAATATCGTGTCAAAACGTCAACAACGGGCTATCAGCGCCCCTAGCGGTGAGTAGCGTAACTATCTTAGAATTGTGGCCTATTGACATGCGAATGTGATTGTCGAAATGCCAAAATAAAAGAGATTGATCATTTCGACAGCGTTTGTCAATCCCATACATTTTTGACGCTATGCCACGGAACACCATGCTAACACAATGTCACTTTTCTACAGCCTATGAAATCATTTAATGAAACGGCCGGCTTCATGAAAATACCAATTTGATAGGATAGCTACGGCATAAGTATATCTAATGAACTCCAGTTTATTTTTAATGATACGGATGTGACTGGAGCAGATGTAGGTCGAGCCTGGAATGCAGATGACTGCATCGCTGCAGCAGCGAGATTTATTGATACCCAGTCTTTTATATTCATTAGTGAATCGCGTTGGAAGGATGCATTTGAATTGCAGATTGATGTCTCACTTGAGATGTTTGGAAATAGTTTCAAGCTTGTAATTAGGGTGCATTTTAAGATAGTGCATTGTGAAAGAGTTCGTATTAGGAAGTTATATAGCCATAACCTATTTCTGTCAGCAGTTCCGTTCTATTTCTTATGATAAATGGTTTTCAGAACGTGAGAAGCTTCTTAATTTTGTCTCTAACTTTAGCAACGCTTTAGTAAACCTCGCAGATATCCATAGTTAGTGATCAACCATAGATAGGCTGTTGAGTTGTTTCTTATTCTATAACAGTAACTACCAGCCACCACCATTCACCTGCCACGTTCTGTTTCTGCACCAGTCTATGGTCGACTTGTAGAAAATAGTTACCGCATTAAGTCCGTATTTGTAGAGTATTTTTTACTCGTGCATAGAGTTATTATAAATAAATAAATATCCACCTATTGTTAATAGTAAAATAACTGTCGTAGAAAAAACTAACAATTTTGTATTTTTCGTCACGTTATTTTTAACTTTTTCCTGTTCGCTACATTTGTTATTATTATTGATTTAGCTTCAGTTTCAATAAAAAATACTTGTTCTTTTTGGAGTCGTTCAGCCAATAGATACGTGACTGCATCCAATATTGTTGTCGCGGTTGAATGTCCATCGAGATCACTCAGTTAGAAGGATGTTGTAGCTATTTATCTACTTCTAATATATGTACTATTTTAGTTGACTAATGATTTCTGTTGTTCTTGAAACTGGTAGCGTTTTACAGTACACCTATTGGAGGAGAAAATAATCATCTAAATAGGTTGTAAGTTGCAACGTCTGATCTAATTTCTGTAAAGTCTGGTCTGATGCTGGAAAAAGTAGATAGTTCTTTCACAATTGAACATAGGCAAAGATACATAATGTATATAAATATACAGTATGGTGTTAGGTAAGTACAATAATCAATGACTAAACCCATTTAAATTCTAACGATGATACGACACATACCATAACAAATCATAAACAAGCGATAACTCATACCAAAACACACTCCCAAGGGATCAAACTCCCAAAGCTAACTCACAGAGGTGCGCAGGCGCATACCGCTCGCATTATCGACGCCGTTAACAAGTCGCACGTGTTATGAGGATCGAGCCGACGACGATAAAATGCAGCTATGAAATGCTACCGAAATAGTTTAGACTAGGAGCTAGCGTTGGCGACTGTCAAGTTATTATGATTGGATAATTTTATGATGTATCAAGATGTAACCGATTTGGGACACTACAGATCTTGTTAATGAAATAAGAACTTGTGTGTGAAATAAAAATATAGGAGCATAAGCTGTTAAACCTTATGAAGAACTCCACATTGATAACATTAAAAACGGACACAGAATTAAGTGGTTTTTGAGCCAGGAAAGGTACTGAAAAATGTAAATAAATAGAGACAGGTATTTTTGTGGAATTTTAAGATGCTGCAAAATATCGACAATACCGCAAAAATAAATAAATCAAATCCAGAAAGTTATTTCCTCCTTTAGCTCTCAGCCTATTATCCATGTCGTGAAAGTTTGTGATCCAATCGTATGTCGTAACTGCGGAATGCGCAGGATTCTCAAAGATTAAGGAAGGAACACAATATCTACTAATTAGCATGGAGAACCTTTATACGGTGATACTGGCATTTTCTTTCCGTAATTATGTTTTTAATTTTGATTGATGACGCAAAGATCACCAAACACAGTGATATTTTAGACCGGAAGTAATGTGGCTGATCTTTGAGGAAATAACCTCGTGAAAACAAGACAGGTGCTATCAAAAATAAGAGGAACAAAACTAAAAATAACAATGGCTTAAAAAAACAAAGTTAACGTAATAGATAACACTTTGAACAATGTAACAAAAGACTTTTTCACTTTTAATTTGGTTAGTTCTGCAACAATAACAATGCTGTCGGCAAAAATGAAAGCCGAAGTAATTACATGACATAAATGGCTGGAGATTAAATATATTCGCGACACAAAATATCGAGATACAAACGAAAACAGTACCTATCGTTATCAGGAATCAAGTGTGGAATAATAATAACACGCGTGCCTAACCTAACCTGACTGGAGGAATTTGCTAACACATAGTCCTATCATTAAATTAAATCGCGCTTCACATAATTTACAACGGGAAAAAAGCTAAAACATACCTTATGTGGTGAAGTTTTAGTTCTAAATCCGCTAGCAGCTGTAACGAATAGCTGCAACAATAATACTGCAGATGGGGTACATCCAGAATACATAGGCGGTACACTTGGTGGCATGCAAATGTGTACATTCCTCTCAACATTGTAGTCAGCCATCGCCGTCGGCTCGTGACTGCTTTTCTTTGGCAGGACGTGTATTTTAGTTAAAGATAAGAATGCACTTAGGAGATACGACGTCCAGAGTTATTATTGGAATACAGATGAAGATTGCAGGATCGCGGGGTATATCATAAAGCTGAGTGCTCACATTATGCAGAATGCTTCGCAGTTCTTTTTGTTGTTATGGGAATAGTTCATACAGTGGTAAAAGGATTTGTGAGGTAGCACATTTAGTAGCAGGGCTGTCTGCCCAGGGAGCGTGGGTATCTTTTAATGATATATCATTGCATAGTTTCAAGTTCTTCTACCGTGACAGGCAGATAGGTTGCTGGTGAGGTTGTTGCGCCATTTCCCAGCTTAATCACTAGCATGTGCTAAAGGGTGGGTTTTTCGGTAGACCATCAACATCAACAGCTGAGAGTCAACAGATTATTATCAGCCGATGATTTTTTTATTTGAAATAAACTCCTGAAATTAATGAGTACAGAGGTTTTGATATTTTGATTTTCACAGTTTTACGCGTCTGTGTTTAGGGAATCTAATCTATTTATATTAGCACTTGCTTTAAGCTCCCGCGACCTCGTATGCGCATATCGCGTTTATTCCCGTACCCGTAGGAGTTTTCCGTTCCTGCATAACCTTCATCATGAATGTGGCTATGATATGCAAAAAGAATTTCCCAAATCCGGCTGGTATTTCCAGAGATTAGTGCGTTCAAACAAACAAACAGCTTCAGCTTTATTATATTACTTTAGGTAAAGTATAGATTCTCTTGCTTGCAGCACTAGGTCTATACTAACCCTAACATGACGTAAATCACGATGAAACTTGCTAGTTTGCAAAGCTTAATATTTCACAGTACGTTTAAAGCCATCAATAAAGTGTATTAGTTAAGTCAAAGCCAGAGCCTGCCAGGGTTTCAGAATTTGTTCGAAAGAGTCACCGCGGCCTGGAACGCAGAGGGCTTTAGAAGGAACACGGATGGGTTTTAGTCAGTAAGAGTCTGACACGCCCTTCTGCTCCACCCAGAGCGGAAGAAGTCATTTGATGATTTCCCATCCTTAAAAAAAGTCAATTAACCTGCTTATTAAGTGCTGTTTGAGATTTAAATTATTGTAAATTATATTACTTAGCTGTAATTCTCACGAGTCCTTAGTTGCCAAAATTATTGAGATGTGTAAGGAATTTATATCTTGGTATAAAGTTGCTAGTTGATAATTAAATTCTATAAGTTATTAATGCGATTCCAGCTTCTTGTGATACATCTTTTGTGTTACAAAATCGGTAGGTAATTTAGAATTTACCTTCCATGTACCTACGTAACATAGGAAGATAATTTTTCTAATGTCTGCAAGGCTGGTGAATAAAATTAATATGTATACTTATTATGATTCCCTTTCCCATATAAATGAAGTGTATATGTCGCGGCCATATAATCGAATTTGCCATTTTATGATGTGGCCATGGATTGGTCAGAAGTGGCCATTTCATAAAATGGCCAACCACCTCATGAAATAGTAAAATTCTCGATAAAAACGAATCTTACTGAAATCCGCACAGCAGTTTCTAAGATCAATCTGACCAAACAGTCAGACACGTCGGAAGTTGCGTTAGTCTACATATATCTTACTTCTATACTAATATTATAAAGAACAAAGATTTGTATTTTTGTATGTAACGAATAAACTTAAAAACTACTGGACCGATTTGAAAAATTCTTTCAGCAATGGATAGCTACATTATCAGCGAGTAACATAGGCATATATTTTATCGCCGCACTCCCAAGGGAACGGGAACTACGCGGGTGAAACCGCGTGACGTCCGCTAGTTATTTATAAAAGCCTGCAGAAAACAGTTACTTTTTAGAATTCAACGTTAGCGTTAACCTATCAAGATAATATCTGTATCAGACAAAGGCACGAAGTGAAAATTAACCTGTTTTCTTTTCTCATAATTTGTTTATATTATCTTATTCTTAAGAGAATGGCCGCCATTTGAGTGTTAAGGAGACAAATGGTTCCTTTTACTTGCACATTAGCGGATATGGCCGGCTATTTACAATCAAATGACTGTTTAATAGAAAATAGTGTTAACGTCACTGTTTTATTTTAAGTAGGTATTGACATTTTCTCGGTGTAAGCTTTCGTTATTCGACTATAAATGAGAATGTTCAGCATATTTTCACTCTCATTTTATTTATTTTATTTTAGCAAATCTTTAAATCTACGCACCATATTACCTGCTGATAGAAGGCTATGCACATTGCTCGCAGAACAGATGGTCGATGGGGCCGAAAAGTTCTGGAGTGGCGACCGCGTACCGGAAGACGTAGCGTTGGAAGGCCTCCCACAAGCTGAACCGATGACCTGGTGAGGGTCGCGGGTAGCCGGTGGATGCGAGACGCATAGGACCGGTTGTTGTGGCGACACTTAGGGGAGGCCTATGTCCAGCAGTGGACGTTTATCGGCTGATGATGATGAAAAGGATATGCTACATTCTATCATTAATAGCAATTGTCCAAATGCCAAAATGTTTGAGATTGATTTCGTAAAATTTTGGCAGCACGTGACAATCCCATTTGAAGTTGAATATTTCTCAAACTCTTAAATAAGGCATTTAAGTTTGTTTTCTTACCTCAAAATACTCAATTCAGAAAACCGTAGCCCCCTTGGTATTGGCGCAACACATACCTAGGTACCGTACTTCTTATCATATTGATAACAAGCATTCCAGCACACATTCAAAATAGGTACACCATTTAGCATTCCGGCCGTGGAAACCCAAAAGGTCACAGCAGATCAGAGACCATTTCGCCCATTCGCCCATTCCAGCTAAATATATCTAAATATCATCACATTACTATGGATTCTGAGAAGCATCCAGTCATAAAGGTGCGCGTGCGCTAAAATTATTCGTACGGTCAACTGCACGGAAAAGCAAAGCTTCTTCGTGGTCATAGAAAACACTGTTGCAGTAGGTAATTACATTGTTTGCCTTTGGAAGCAACAAGCACGTTAGTAGGGGAGTATTCAGTACTGCAGGTATCTTGTTTAATGTTTTTGGTCCACGGGTGCCAATAGATATCTGCTTAGCTACCATTTTTAGAGACCCAAAGGGTAATCGATTAGTAAACCCTATTAGTAAGCCTCCGCTGTCCATTCGTCCGTCCGTCTGTCTGTCAGCGGGCTGTATCTCAAGAATTGTATTAGGTACATAGTTGAAATTATCGAAGTGTGTATTTCTATTGCCGCTGGAACAACAAATAAGAAAAATTAAATTAAATTTAAAATTAAAGGGAGCTTCCAAACAATAAACGCGTTTTTTTTCGGTTTATGGTATGGAACCCTTCGTGTGAGAGTCCGACTCTAACTAGGCCAGTTACAATTACGTTGGAAGTGCGATCCCTATAATTTTCCTAGAACAACTACAGCACAGATTGTCATGTGAATAAGAAATGTCTTCATGAAGTTGAATGTTGCATTCTTAACGCTGTATCCATCGCTTTTGATCAGTAACTGTTACCTATATAATAAACTCCTGTTCAATAAGGCTTTAAACTTAACCAGGTACCTACTCCTTTTAAAATAGACCCCCCCCCCCCCCCCC